>JBBUKS010096676.1:0-27022 GCA_038050645.1 Hedychium gardnerianum
TTATTCATTAGGATTTATTAGGTGGGTCAGCGGTTTGATCCATTCAAATTGACCCAAAATGAGTGGGCCAAACTAAGAAAGCCATGCACCTCCTAGGGTATGATGGTATGGTAGTAAGCTCCCTTCATATCCTTATATCCTCTTAGATGGACTGTGAGAGGTGCATATTATCATCTTTTGTTATCGTGATATAATCGTAAGAAGATGTCCTCACGAACTCACAAATTAACGTAATTAATATTTATATGGATAATTATTTTAATAAATCTTAAAATTAATTTTCAGTAGATATAAAATATTTTACTAGATGTTTAATCTTTTCATGCAAAAGATCGTTGGCTAAAGCAAATATCTATCATATTTTTTTTTTCTAGAGAATATGAGGTTTTCCAGAGAATATGAGGTCATCTGAAAGACAGAGATGACGATTTTATTTTTCACTCCAATAATAATAAGAAATTTGACATTTCTCCTTAATAGTGAGGATTCAAATTTTATGCAAAGTGCACTTGATTAATTTTTCGATGACATATGAGCATCACGTCCGGAGCTGTCATGCTTTCAAATTTATTTAGTGGATGGAATATAAGGTTGGACCTTTTATCTCAGGATTAATTAGATTGTAAAATTTAAATAGTTGATATATCAAAAAAAAAAAAAGAAGGTTATGCATCCCTACATCTCGAATTTTGACTTGAGCATAAGTGTTAGACCATAACTTCACTATTGCTATGTGATAGTATTTTGGAACAACCATATATATTATTTCGATCGAATCAAAATTTACTTTAGATCCCTAAATTGATCACTAGAATCAACTAACATCCTTAATTCTTAACTCTTAGTACTTAACATGATATGAAATAAATTTTTGCCAATTTTATCTTCAAAATCAAGAACTTTCCATTGAATTAATTAGCCAGAAATTTATTTCAATCGGAAGTATTTTATTATTTCATGCAAATAATTAGCAAGCCAAAAGACGAAAATACCATTGAATTGATTAGTGGAATCAAATGATTAATTTAGAAATCTAAAGTCAAATTGATTTAGATTTTTAATGACTTAAACTTCACTGAGTATCATAAATATAAAATCACGTCCATGTGCTACATGAGCTATCTTGCTTAAATACGACGAAACATTATCAATGCAATTAATATGGAGAGACAAACAACAAATAAAAAAAAAGTTTTTGACTAAAATAAAATTATATCATGATTTGACACGAGATTTGAATGACACATTTTTCACGATGAAATCGAATAAATTTTATTAGCTTCATATTCAAATTTAATAATTTTTATTTTTAAATCAACAAAAATACAAAATTAGAGTCTCAAATAATATTTGGGGTCCTTCAAATAAACGACAATTTTGGGGTCTCAAACATTATAAAATCAGATCGAAGAGGATTTCTTTCTCGCCCTTAACAATGTAGCGATAGAATATTTTTTTAATTTTTTAAATATTTAAAAATTAAATTTTAATTTTAACGAATTAAATTAATTTTAATTTAATTTTTTTAATATACTTAATGTTATAATTTAATCTTTAAATTCTAAAAGTAAAATTTTATTGACACATTCTAAAAAAAATAATAATTCAGACTTTGAATAAATTAATATATTTAGATTTATGAAAATTGTTCATGTTGCTCAGGCAATAAATATGCAAAGATAACAAATCTAATATATATATATATATATATAATTTCATCATTATAAAAGATATATTTTCCTGAGAAGAAAGAATAACTCTCCATCATTTCACACACATATTTATGCACGTGACAAAAGTCTCTCTTGCTTTACTGGCTGGTCAAGCATTCGCTTGCGAAATTGCAATCAGACAGGTCTCTGATCAAAGAACGAGTGCGGTAGAAAAATGATACATTTGAGCATCGTCTTTGGAGAATATCGTGAAGGAAAGCTCGATTCTAAAATTATTTAGATTTTGTTAAAAAACACAGTCAATCGACGAGTCAGATTCTAAAACTATTCAGAAGAGAAGATCGAATAATTTCCGCGTTTGAAGAGAAAGAGAGGAGAAAGAGAGAAGCAGAGAATTGAGAACGATTTTTCTCTTTCTTTCAAAACTAGTCTGGCGTCCATTGTTTTCAATTGACAAAAAACAATGGACAAACACCAAACGCGTGGCCTTTTCACAAATTCAAACCTTTTTTGAATGCGCCCTCCTGGCTCACAGGTTACAGATGTGGAGCGACATCACCTTAACTTTCAACGCTTAATTTACCTCTCAGATAATGACAATATATATAAATGAATCAGATGTTCACATGCAAAATTAGTATTTGACAATTGGACGGGCCCAATTGGACGGGCCCAACAACTCGTATGGAATTGTAAGTAAGCGGTGTAGGTAATTTAAAATAAAAAATAAAAAATATCACGGCGTTGATTGAGCTCCTCGATTGCTACTTGTCGCTGTTTCGTCAGTCAAATGGGCTCGCCGACTCCACTACTCTTGCCTTCTTTCCCTCCGATTGATTAACCTTTCCACCGGCTATTTATATGGACGGTCTCGTTGATTGCTAAGCAGCTAGCTAGCTAGTGTTGTGGAGGATTTCCGATCTCGTTGGGTTGTTCCTTTGACTTCGAACCTCCAGCTGCGGGGCCGCGGGGGTGCAGATCTGCGATTCGGATGCAGAGCATGGGGGTTGACGACGATGGCTACCGATCGTCGGACACGATCCAGGCGGACGGCGTTGGGGGAGAGCGGGTGGTCTTCAGCGGCCCGCTCAGCAAGCGCGGGAGCCGGAAGAGCGCCCGGTTTAATCTCCCGGCCTCCGCCTCCTCCTCCTCCTCCGCCGCTTCCGCAGGCGGCGACGACGAGGCCTACGTCGAGATCACTCTCGACGTGCGCGACGATTCGGTGGCGGTGCACTGCGTGAAGCCGGCGGCCGCCGGGGATGCGGAGGATTCCGAGGTGTCGCTGCTGGCACGGACGCTCGAGAAGCGGTCGGCGTCGTTTGGGTCGTCGGTGATCCGGAACGCGTCGTCGCGGATCCGGCAGGTGTCGCAGGAACTCCGGCGGTTGGCGTCCGGGGCGAAGCGGCCGGCTGCGGGGAAGTTCGACCGGACTAAATCGGCGGCGGCGTACGCGCTTAAGGGGCTCAAGTTCATCGCCAGGACTGACGGCGCTACCGGGTGGACGGCGGTCGACAAGCGCTTCAACGAACTCGCCGTCGACGGATTACTCCACCGGTCCCTCTTCGGCCAGTGCATAGGTAACATTCCTGGCTCAATTTCGCTTACTAAACCCATTCTGAAACTAGTACTGAAGCTATGAAATGAAATTTAATAGGCATGAAGGAATCGACGGAGTTCGCAGGAGAGCTGTTCGACGCGTTGTCGAGGAGAAGAAATATCACCGGGGACAAGATCACTAAGGATGAGTTGACAGAGTTTTGGGATCAAATCACCGACCAAAGCTTCGATTCCAGGCTCCAAACTTTCTTTGACATGTATGCGATTGATGTTCATCAATTAACTGGCTGCCCCTTTCATCTAAATCGGTTAATTTGGATATGCAGGGTGGATAAGAACTTGGATGGAAGAATAACAGAAGTGGAGGTCAAAGAGGTAATCGGCGAAGAACTAGTTTCTTTTTGTGATTACCCTATTGAAGTTGCTCTTTAATTGACGAGTAAACATGGAACAGATCATCACCATGAGCGCATCGGCTAACAAGTTGTCAAAGATACTAGAGCAGGCGGAGGAGTATGCTCGGCTCATCATGGAAGAATTGGATCCCAATGACCTTGGCTACGTTGAGGTGATTGCTCGCAACCAATTAGCTAATTGAATTAATTGCTATGGCGAACAACGAGCAGGAGGAGCAGAATCAGTGTTCTAAGAAATGAGCTAATTTGCCACAATGCTCGATATCGCGCGCAGATATATAACTTGGAGATGCTGCTGCTGCAAGCGCCGAATCAGTCGATGAACATCGGGACGACCAACAGCCGGAACTTGAGCCAGATGCTGAGCCAGAAGCTGAAGCCGACGAAGGAGCCGAACCCGCTGCGGCGATGGTACCAACAGGTGAGGTACTTCATAGAGGACAATTGGCAGCGGGCGTGGGTGATTGCGCTTTGGCTCTCCATCTGCGCTGGCCTCTTCACCTGGAAATTCATCCAGTACCGCCGCCGCGCCGTCTTCGACGTCATGGGTTACTGCGTCTGCGTCGCAAAGGGCGGAGCCGAGACGCTCAAGTTCAACATGGCGCTAATCCTCCTCCCCGTCTGCCGCAACACCATCACTTGGCTCCGCACCAAGACCAAGCTCGGCAAAACGGTCCCCTTCGACGACAGCCTCAATTTCCACAAGGTGATCGCGGTAGGTATCACCGTCGGCGTGGGGCTGCACGTGATCTCGCACTTGACGTGCGACTTCCCTAGGTTGCTGCACACGTCGGAGAGGGAGTACGCCCCGATGAAGCCCTTCTTCGGGGACACGAAGCCGGACAACTACTGGTGGTTCGTCAAAGGGACGGAGGGATGGACAGGGCTGATGATGGTGGTGCTCATGGCCATCGCCTTCACCCTCGCCTCCCCGTGGTTCCGCCGCGGCCGCGTCAAGCTGCCCAAGCCTTTCCATCGTGCAACCGGCTTCAACGCCTTCTGGTACTCCCACCACCTCTTCATCGTCGTCTATGCTCTCCTCATCGTCCACGGCTACTTCATTTACCTCACCAAGAAGTGGTACAAAAAAACGGTACGGGTGGCCAAGACAAACTGTCCCATTGATATATTGCTTTAGCTAATTAAACATCTGTTAACCAGACCTGGATGTATCTGGCGATTCCGGTGATCCTGTACGCGAGTGAACGACTGATAAGGGCGTTCAGGTCGAGTATCAGTGCCGTGAAGATATTGAAAGTTGCAGTGTATCCCGGCAACGTCTTAGCTCTTCATGTGTCCAAGCCACCGGGCTTCAGATACCATAGTGGACAGTATATATTCGTCAACTGCGCTGCCGTCTCCCCTTTTCAGTGGTACAATTTTTTTTCACTCTGTCAATGACAAACCAATTGCTGCTAAGTGATATGTTCTTCACTTCTTTGATTAAATTGTATTGAAATGAGCAGGCATCCATTCTCGATCACCTCGGCTCCACAAGATGATTATGTCAGCGTGCACATACGGACACTCGGTGACTGGACCAGGCAGCTCAAATCAGTTTTTTCCCAGGTATTACAAAATGATAATCGAGCAGATCAGCATGAAGAGTAGATCATAAATTGGGATTTTACTTACGAGGAATTGCGCGTTGTGTATAGGTGTGTCAACCACCAACTTCTGGGAAAAGTGGACTTTTGAGAGCGGACTACGACGATGACAGCAGTAATGGAGCCAGCCGAAGGTGAGTAACTGTGCCAACTTGCACCAGTCCCATCTTATTCTCATTTATGACGATTTTGGAAAATGGATAGATTCCCATGGGGCATTGTAGCATGGTAGGACTGTCACCTGCATTTTAGTTCTCTTAGTTTTCCCAATGCAACTTTATTTATTCATTAATCTCGGGGAGGAGACGTCCAAAATATCTCTCTCCCGTTTGCTAGAAAAATTCAAGGGCCCTTTGTGGCTTTGTCTTTGTCCTATCGCACCTCTCCTACCTATCCAATCCTTTGATTGAGGAATAATACGAGTGATAGGAAAAGGTGCAAGAGACTCTGTATTTTAATGCTTTGCTCTTTACCAGGTCGCAAGAATATGTTTCTTCTTCACAAATAAACATGCATTGGTCTTTAGTTAATACCTATGCTTAGTGCTTATAGTTTGCTTGTTATTCCATAGCTTTCCAAGGTTGCTTATTGACGGGCCTTATGGAGCGCCAGCCCAAGACTACAAGCAGTACGAGGTGGTACTGCTGGTGGGGCTGGGCATCGGGGCCACGCCCTTCATCAGTATCGTCAAGGACATCGTCAACAACATGAAGGAATTGGAGGCCCTGGGACTGGCTGACGACGACATCGACGATGACGGCCACATCGAGAGCGGCAGCTCGCACAAGAGGTCGGCCTCGGTGTCGACGTCGGCAGCGTCGTCGTTCAAGACGCGGCGGGCCTACTTCTACTGGGTGACGCGGGAGCAGGGGTCGTTCGAGTGGTTCCGGGGAGTGATGAACGAGGTGGCAGAAACGGACAAGAAGGGGGTGATCGAGCTCCACAACTACTGCACCAGCGTGTACGAGGAGGGCGACGTGCGCTCCGCCCTCATCGCCATGCTCCAGTCCCTCAACCACGCCAAGCACGGCTTGGACGTCGTCTCGGGCACCAGGGTCAAGTCGCACTTCGCCCGCCCCAATTGGCGGACAGTGTACAAGCGCATCGCGCTCAAACACCGCGATAAGCGAATTGGTACGTCACCTTTCCCACCATCCTTCATATCTAAATGAATTTGGTAAACTAGCATTGAATCTAACAACCGAGTAAAAAATGTTTAAAAGCATCATAAGTCATCTTAATGATTTGCCGTATGGTGCGCTTTAACAAACATCTATAGTGGCTTATCAGAAAAAAAATTCTTAAGAGCAGATTTATAGGCTTCATATTCTTTCATTTTACTATCATAATGAAATGCACAGCAACCATTAAATTACAGTCACGCCAGTTGAGACCAAAAAAAAAAAACACAGCAATTAACTTCTTGTGTATTATTAATGACGCATCACAATGTTCAATAAGTTTATTGATCAAGGTCACTTCAGTGAAGTATTGGATTTTTGGCTTAACGCTGAAGGTTTTGTGCTACTGCAGGCGTGTTCTACTGTGGAGCTCCAACTCTGACGAAAGAGCTACGCGAGCTGGCGTACGATTTTTCCCACAAGACCAGCACAAAGTTCGATTTCCACAAAGAAAACTTTTGAGCAGCCACATTTTAGCCAAACGGAGGGCTGCGTGCAGAATACTAATACAAATAAATCACATACTTTGAGTGGTTTACCATTAATATTAGGGCATCCCCCCTAAGTTATTGTAATGTTTCCCACTCAGTTCTCAGTTCATATAGAAATGGTACAATTTTGTCGAGGTACTGAGCTAAGCCACCGAAGCTTGCTTATTGGTGGACTTAGTGATAGTTGATATAGATTTGATGTACAAAGACCTGAATTGGTCAACTACTAATGTTACAGGATTAAGTTGTTCCTAGTGTATATGTAGTCGGAGGGGCAAATGGACCCTCCTGTTATTTGAATTATTTACTTCTACATTGCTGAATTGTTGATAATGCCTACTTGTGTTTACAAACAAGAACTCAAATCAATTGGACCTGAATACTATTCTAAAATAATTCATTTTAATTTTGTCAATTCTATTCTAGATGATTTGATATAACGTGGCTTAGCTCATTCAGGTTGGCTGTGCTACCGTCCTTGATAATGTCATGCAAAGAAATAGAGCAACTTTTATTGACTAAGTTTTTTAAATTCCAAATTATTGAAGGCATAAATAGACATTGTTGACATCTTACCTAACACACACGGATCCAAGTTTTGCCTAACATCAAACTAACATGTCATGTTAACTAAATTTAAAATTTTATGTATACGTCTAGAAGGAAATGTTCAACGTGTGTTCAAGGAAAAAAAAATTAAGGCAAAAATCAAAAGGATGTCTCCTTTAAATTTACCATAAAAACGCACTGTTAATTTTTTCTAATAATTACGCTTTTAAATCCACTAAATCGGTGCATCCTCACCCGTCAAACTAAATAAATTGGGCAAAAAACCCAACTAACAAATCACCCTAATCACGGTCGTTATCATTTGTTAATAAAAACTACTTCCACTTGTTTGTTTATATTTCACCCACACTTGTTGCTGACTCGTTATTGTATCGCATGACGAAATTGTATCAAGCTCTCAACGAGACGAAACTGCAAAGAATACCATAAACAATCGTTCAAAGTTTGTGACAAGATTAATGTGTTTTATGATTTAAGGCTTTATAATGTGGTTATATGTTTGTAGGCATGTCCTAATGTCATACAACTTGCTAAACTAAAATCAAGCTGCACTAGGAAAACTCATGCCTTGGGAAAAAATCTTCTTTCATAAGTGTGCATCAATATAATTCATCTAGTAGTAGTTCTTTTGTGTGCATTTATCTCCATATCGTCATTTGGAATGGTAATATATATGCACTACTTGAAGTGAGCCTTGGTGTGTCCATTTTAAGGTTGCTTATAGGTAAAATGGATGATGAAATGGTTCTCGAATTTAGATTCAAATCTAAATAATTCCGTAGCTATTTGAGGATATTCTTGTCGAGCTCGACACTCTCATTTTGCACAAATCTTACAGGTCCTCCTAATTGTTACTCTGATGCGATTTTACCACCGCAAGCACTTATGTATAACTCGGTATGACATACGCACAAATCAGGTTGTCGATTGAATTCAAGTTCATAATTGTGTTGCCAAGGACCATAACTGTTGTAACTCATCAAATGGCAGCAAAAATCAGCTGTCTAAATATCAACTTCAAAAAAAGCTACTTCAGAAAAGTCTTTAGGAAGCCAACCGACTAGCTTGAGTGAATTTTACCATCTAGATTCTGAAGGGAACAAGTCGAACAACAACAGCTTATGGCTTGTTGGAAGAGGAAACATTAGTTAGGTTCTCTAGGGGAGGATGGAAATAGCTTTTTCATTCCAATCGTAGCTTGTCTTCGATCGGCAAGATCTCATCTTGTGTCCTCTCCCTTGATCATAAATCTAATACATTGTACCAAAATTTGAGACTCCAAGCAGTCCTTTGCAAATCATGATTGAAAACTTGTTGTATTAATATAAAAAGAAGATTAACATGAAACCTCTAGTTTCAGAAAAAGACAGATTATGAACTGAAAACCCAAGAAAGATGAGGAAAAGGGGAGGGGAAAATATATCAAAAGAAGCAAAAACAAAGCGCAAAGATATATATGTTGCCTATTTCAAGAGCATCATCAACTTGTTTATGTTGCCTACTTAAAACAAATGCATTAGACAATTAATTGAGATTCTTGATCCAAGCAAAGAAAAAAAAAAATACAAGAACAAATAAAGAAAGAATGTGACGAAGGAAGAGATAAAAAAGACGAGCAAACAAATGAACCATTGTCCGCTTCACCTTCGAGAATAGAAAATCGGATAAGAATTCAAATTGCATATTTATGGAAGCAGAAATAAAGGTTTGGAGTAAGAATATTAGACCATAAGCATGTAGATTATATGATCAATTAATGAATATTAAATTTTAACGTAAAATTTAAATATCATGCTATCTAATTTTAACCTAAATTAGATTAAAATAGAAATTTATATTAAATTTAAGAAAAATCTTAAAGGTGGATTTGACTCATTCAAAAAACTCAAATTGAATTCATTGTATTTTTTTTTTCAATGCTCTAGTCATAGATAGACATTGAAATTCTTTTGTACTATATTGAAGAGTATCAATTCAATTTTTCTTTCTCGAGGGGTGGGACTTGTGATATCTTTTCCTAATCTAAATTTTTTTAGAGAGGTTAAATATTTTTTTCCCCAAAATCCATCTTCAAATACTAAGAATTAAATAAAACAATTGAAATCATATTTGACATAATTATAAATGATAAATCAAATTTAATATTACTAGTCAAAATTAAACATTAAAAGTATTTTGGATATATATATATTTTATTTGTAAGTTTTATATTCATGTCTCTCTTTTTTTTTTCCAAAAAAGGGCCAAAGTAAACATAAATTTCAAAATGATTTGACACAATCTCCACTCAAGGAAAACTATTATAAAAGAATTAACGAATCTCATAAGAGTTATTACAAGGTGCATGGCCTACCAAAATTTAGAACAATGAGAAGCAAAACACTTATTTAGAGAGAAAAAAATGGTGAGACAAAACACTTGAAGGAATAATTTCTTCCCCAGTGCTCATAAAATTAAAAGGAATACATCTACGACTTAAAACAAAATTAACATGTCTACTGACAAGGAAAATAGACATGCACTATGTCTCCCTCCTAGACTTCCTTTGGCGTGGGCCTGATTCGTTTTCTTTATCCTTTTCATCTTTGGGTTCACTGCGTCCTCCAATCTCAGTTTTGTCTACTTTTGCATTTTTGGATGCAGCGCTTACCTGATCAAAAGTTTCACAAGGTTCAATTCGAGTTAAATTGCAGAGAATGCAGACATGGTAAATTCTTTAAATGAAAGCCAAAAACTCACCTTAGGCTTCTTTGCTCCAAAAATAGCCCTGGATAAAACACTAACAAATACAAACGCTATGGATAAAAGGATTCCTACTGTGATGTGTGCTTGCTTCTCTGCCTTCTCAATGATCTCCTGAACAACAAGCCAAAATTCAGTACAGGCTTTTAAAAGCAATGAAAGAAACAAAGAAGAAACCTACACATAGAAAAGTGGAGAAGAAGATGCTGCTTACAATGATTTTAAACTTGTAAGCCTCCAAGAAAGGAATGTCTGCTATCTTGTAAAGAACAGCAAATACTTGCTTCTGAAATGTTAAGATAGTAGCCATAAACCCAGAGGCGGCTTCCTCAGCTTTCAATTTTTCTTTCTCAACATCATACTTAGGCTTCCAAGTTTTGATCCTATATTGCTCAGCAACCTTCTCATCACTAGCTATCAAAATATTGTCAAATATAATACCATCTTGCATGGTCCAAATCT
Organism: Hedychium gardnerianum; assembly: GCA_038050645.1. Classification (NCBI taxonomy): domain Eukaryota; kingdom Viridiplantae; phylum Streptophyta; class Magnoliopsida; order Zingiberales; family Zingiberaceae; genus Hedychium; species Hedychium gardnerianum. Next base: position 10,700 of record JBBUKS010096676.1, read on the forward strand.
CAATACCGATAGCAGCAATTGGCTCAAAATTTGGTTTGTCGAGCTCAAAGAATTCAGGGTTATTGATATCTCGTGGCTTCCAGGTACCCTTGTAGTTTGGGTTGTCAATTAACGGGGCATGCCATTTCCCCTTGTATGCTGGGTTACTCTTCATTGGTCTCTTCCACTCTCCACAACCAGGAGCTTCATAACACTTTGGGTTGTCCATTTTTGGTGGCTCCCATACTCCATCCTCTTCATCATCCCAATCCACTGGTTTTACAGATCCAGGATCATCAATCTCTTCAGGCTCATCATCCAACCATCCATCGGGTTTGACTGCTGTCTCATCTTTGATCTCCATTGGTGCATCTTCATCCCAATCCTGTGGCTTTACTGCATGAGGGTCAGGAATTTTGCTCCTCTCATCCCAATCCTCAGGTTTTTTATCATCAGGGTCAGGTATTGTCTTGGGAGGAATAAATGCTGGCTCAAAATCATCCGTCGATAAGAAATTTGCACTCTTCTTTTCTTCCCCATCGATGAAAATCATAAGCTCATTGTTAGGTCTCAAAATAGCAGTGTAGACATGAGAGAGTTTATCCGAGGGGACAGCGGGAGGGTATTTCAAATGATGTTCAACAAACTTGCCAGCTTGGGGGTTTCTATGTTGAAAGATAAAATGCACTTTGTTTGTTGATCCACATTTATCTGGTCCAAACATGATAGTATAAGGAGACTGGTTGTCAAAACCCTTTGGCGTCCATCCAGGGGCTTGAGGACGGAGATATTTGAGATATGCCCCTCCGCATTCAAGTCCGTTCTGTAGTCGAACCTCAAATTGCAAAACTGTAGTTTCATCGTTGAGATTGGTAGGTTGATCAAGTTCCTTAACTATTGCATACTTTTTAGCTTTTTCACTCACAAGAAGGCCATAGTCTTGATGGCCATTACTCTTTGAATGTTGCCATAAGCCTAATCAACACAAACAAAATCTACAACTAAGAAGGTGTTGAGTGCCTACCATTGTAACGGAAGCAAAAAAAATATGAGGAAGCAAAAAAGTTAAGCAGGAGGCAGTTGAGAAAGAATACTTTTGTGAACAATTCAATAGATGACCAAACAATCAATATTTATAGTTATATGAAAACAAATATTTTTTTTCCCAGAATTCATGGTGGCAAAAGGCGAAACGCTCGCCTCAGCGCTTTCTTTCGCCAGCCTGTCCCAGTCCCAGAACCAACACGAAAACATATCTTTCAAACATAAAGCCCTTCGCAGCTAGTCGACCGTGAGGCATTTTTTCCCGGAATTCATGAATCGAAAAATAAAAAACACTGTAAAATAATGCAAAGAATAGTGAAAATTTTAACCAAAACCCTCATTTTCGAGCTTTTACTGGTTCATTCACTCATTCTAATCAAAGATATCGAGAACAAATGTCCAAATCATGCATCGATCACAAAACAACACAGGTTTTTGCACAGGAAAACATAAAGCATGGCAACCGATTCGAATCTTTGAAACCTTGGCGATTTACCGATAAATATCACAGATACACATTCGAACGACAATCTGAGGATAAATTAGGTACCTCCATAGTCCCCCTTCCTGGATACGATCCACCGACCATCAAAGGGTTCGTCAAACGACTCGTAGAACAACTGAATCAGAAGCCACAAGCAATTAGTTACGGCTAAAAAAAACCATATTTAGCAGATTAGGGTTACAAATACAACACGCCTACCACATCCGACGCCCAAATCTGTAGAAAACATGACGCGATCGGCAAGAAGAGGAGCAAGGGGTTGGCCATCTTGCGCTTAGCCGAAAGAGCCGATCGCAGGAACTCTAACAAACCGTTAAGAAGAGGTAGAGCGGAGAGTGGAGAGCGGAGGGGTGCGGGTTGGACAATCAGAGCGCGGAAGTAGGGATCTAAATTCATAATGGAGAAACTGACGGCCCAGATGAGCGGATGGAAAGTCGCCCTTCATTCGTCTCTCCACGTGCCAATGGCATGGACCCATGTAGAAAGTCAAAATCTAAACAATATGAAGATAGGCAAAATTCAATTTTGCCCCTAATTTTCTATTTATTTAAATACCCTCACATTTTTAAGTTATTATTTTATCTTAATATTGTTTAGATTTATAAATTTCTCTTAACAATTTTATGAGAATAATTTTTATTAAATTTTCAAAATAAAATAGTGATATGTATTTTGTATTAATAATCTTTAGATTTTAGATGGTAAGTTAATTTTTTATATGATTTAAAAATTAGCAATCAATTTTTTTATCAAAATAATTTTTTTATAAAGCGAACCTTTATAAGTTGGTAAAATATTTTTATTTTTAGACCATAGAAATTTTTAAAATCAGTTTACATCATTAGAATTAATACAAATTGAATGTCTATAAGCTGATTTATAAATAACTTTACTTTAAAAGTTTTAATAAAATAGCTTGTTTAGAAAAGATAATACATCATTGATAAACTCAAAATGATAAGATCTTCCATTTTTAGAAAGTAAATTGATTTTCAAATTTAAATAAAATTATCACAAAATTTGAAAATTAACTTGTAAATAGTTTATAATATAATTTTTTAATCAAAATTATTTTTTAGAAAAAATGAATATCTCTATGATTTCGAGAAGTTCAAAGTAGTTAAAATTTTAATTTTAAAATAATAAACTAGTTGGTTAACAAATTAGCCTAGTATATTAGCCTACAATATGTTTTATCATGTATGAAAGGGAAGGCAAGAGATTCATTCCCTTAAACAATAAATTCTTCTCACTTAAAAATTATTTAATATCATAATTTATCATCCTTCCAGGATAATTAACAAAGGAATTTGGAGACAAGAAGAAAGAGAAAGAAACCGACAAACAATTTGAATCCTTTGAAAATTCATTTTTATCTTTCTGTTTTTCTGGTAAAAGATGTAATAAAAAAATAATTATACTCATTTTAGACATCTCACGATCCGTCCCCAAACTATATATAAAAAAATAAATCACGAGATCAACTTATAATCAAAATAACTAAGATGCATATTAATACAACAAACAAGCCATAAATTTCCTAAGGAGAGAAATGAATAACCAACAAAATGAATACAAACAATTACAAACATCTCCAAATCTCAACTACATGTATAAAAGTCAAATATTATGGCACATCTCCTTATACAAATTTGTTCAAAATGTAAAATTAAAAAAAAAAGGAGAGAGAGAGAGGCATCTGTTTTTCAGTTTTAATGGCACAAAAGTTCTTTTTACTGCCTTGTTAACCTACAGGGGATACACCAGTTAGCGGAATTAGCAACTACCATTCTGATCCCAACATTTTCAATGAATATTTCCTCTGTGTCCATAGGTATTTTCCATTCTAAATTCAGCCTCCAGTGCCTCTATGTCATTTGTTATCTCCCAGTGGCCTTTGTCATCTGTCCAGCTTGGGTGTGGCGGTTGTAGATCACATCTTGCTGATGCTCCACTCTCAAACTGGCTTTGTATGTCTTCAAGTTCCTCTGCAGCCACAGTATGTCTTTTTGCACCAACCTCGAGATCATAGCTTGTCTTTGGTACATCTGGACTGATGGCTCGCCCCATAGAATGCGATGAGGCGAATCTAGTTGAATCTTCTTTCACCTTTGCTCTGAAATTATTCATGGACTTGGGAACTTCGGAGAAGAGAACCTCCTTGACATTTTGGAAGCACCCACGGTTATATGGATTCATTTTGCTGTCGTATCGATATCTAAAATTCTCATAGGTAGTCTACAGAAAAGACAGAAAAGATATCATGCTGCAAAGCTGGAGCATGCAAAACGATATAGTAACAAATGGCTTCGGCGGGAGGTACAAACCTGATTGGTGCAGATTAAGTAAATATGGAAGGATGTCAAACCGCCAACAAACCAAGCTGCTATAAATGTGTAAATGATGAGAATTCCAGAAACAGGTGATTTTGCAACAGCTGCCCAAAGATTGCATTCGTGCACATCCATGATCTTTTTAAGATTAACCCAACAGAAGGCAAAGACATACAGGCAGAGAAGGGTCGTTGAGGACACAAACATAAAGAACAAACGGTAGTTCCTCTGCTAGAACAAAAGTAAGAATAAGTGGCAAAGATGGAAGAAATGGTCTGTATATCTTAATCAATTCTTTCTTTCTTAACTTTGAAAAATTAGATTATAAGGTAATCAAGAATCATAGTTATAAGCAAAAGGTATGAAGGTTGGGCATAAGATACGCAGAAATTTCTGAAGGAACCTACTTTTAATATACTTTCAATTCCCAATCATGGTTATTTAAATTGTCAAACTTGAAGAAGAAAACTACTATGGCTCAGAGAAATGCAATCAGTCAGTAACAATTAAACAAAATGGATTTGTGGAAGCTAAATTCTGAGAAGGCCAGAACAGGGTATGGACTTCACAATAGGATCTTATGTGCCATTAGACTTGGATCAAAACTAATATCAAGAATGGGGCTCCATGTCATTGTTCAACCTGGTAGCTGTAGACCATGAAGACTGTCCCAATATGAACCATAAGAGGGCTTACCCTATTCATGTGTTACAAGGCCCAAACTCTGAATAGTGGTATTTCAAATACTAGATTGAGATGTTGTCATATCTAGGTTATACAAAATAACTACAGAGTTCTTTTTCTTAGCATCCTATGAATTTGTAATTGTAGATACCTACCTCATCCACTATCTCTATTCTTCATCCTATCATAAAGGGCAGTCCGGTGCACGAAGCTTCCGACAATGTGGGGTCCCCAGGAAGGGTCATACCACATTGGGTCTTTTGTACACAACTTTACCTTATAAGCTATTTCCACGACGTGAACCCATGATCACAAAGTCACACAGCAACAACTTGACCGTTGCGCCAAAGCTCCCCTTCATGTCTTAAAAAATATGAACTTAGATGAATATATATGAATTAGATAAATTAACATTACAAGGTGATAGCTAAGGAATAATAAGATTTTATGCTTGAATACGAATATCTAGTTTACAAGAGCTTACTCGTAACTTGGAAGAAAAAGCAAAAGAAGGGGCAATAGATAAAGATGACAAATTTAGGAAAACAATCTTACTCTTCCAATACACTGCCCAACCCAGGGACAATGATGATCAAAGCGCTCCACACAATTGTTGCAGATTGAGCAGTGAGAGCAACGAGGGGGGCGATAAAGCATGCATGTGTTGCAATACTTGACCTTCACAAAAGTGCCATTTACAAATACATCTTTAGTTTGCGGTAAAGCCGGAGCACCATGGCTTCCGGACCACTCTGTAGATGTACCAGGTGAGACAATATCTGTTGGTTCAGGTGGATTGGCATTGCGTGGAACAATTCCTGGATCTCTGCCAGAGGTAAGAAGGAGAAGAGTAATATTCTGCATGTACCAAAAGGCAAACAATTTCAGACAATCTTCCATCAGAATAATTACAAAGGCGAATGATCTAGCAAACATAAAAGATAAATCAATTTTCTTATATGGATTTTTCCCTCTAAACATGTCGACATTTGTTTAGAGGGAAGCAGACTGCACTTGTGATATGTAGTAATCAAGACATACATGGACTAATTCACTTAGCAATGATACTGGATAAAGAACTAGTAGTATTCTAGAAACAAAGAAATTCATTTCCACAAGAAAAGTACAACCTTTATAGTGTTATGTAGTCAATACACAGTGTTTACCTAGCCTCTTAAATTATTGATTTTACAGTGGGTCCTGCCTTCCTCCTCGGTTGGTCCATGTTCTATGAAATTTAATGATAACTTAATATTGTTACAATATTGGAATGACCATCTTTTCATTAAATCCCTCCCATTAATCAGGTGATTAGGAGTATAAAGCTTGTGAGACTTCTGATTAGGCATCATTCAAACATAATCAATCTCCTGACACTTCAGAAATTCCGAATTCATAGTTATTTTATGTAGCTTTTATGATTGAATTATGAATCTCCAAACTATGTAAACTTTACCACAATAAGCCAGAAGTTCTACTGCATAGTTATTTTCAGGATTTTGCAACCAATAGTTCACTCAATATGTTAACATGCATATGATTGTATGGAATCTAAATACTAGCAGAAATAGCTGTTACCGAAAGTATATAATTATGAAATTTAACTTGATAAGGGACTTACATAAGCAGCAAACATAATAGCAATAGCTATAATAAGATTCCCAAACTGATGCTGGAACTCATGGACCAGCTTCTGAGAGACAAATATAGCAAAGAGGATAACAGGAACTGCAATAAGATTTATTGTGAGCACCAGAGACCTTGCATCTGGACCAAATATAAGCCTCCCTCCCCAAAAAAACTTCTGCATGATGTAAAGAAAGCTAATATCTCTTAGAACATCAAGAGTTGGTAGATTAACTAATGAAACCAAATTTGATAGTCCAAACATAATAAGAGTGTATTAAATATTCCAGAATGTGCATCTTGAAGAGAATGCTATTTTCTAATGAAAAGTAGATATAGGCATAAAATCAAAAGAGTAGATATAGGCATAAAAGCAAAAGAAAATTTTGCACTTGCTATTGGAACACACCATCTAATTCTAGGCAAACAAAGTGGATTATCATATATTTAATTAGAAAAATACAGATACAACTATGATATGCAAGAGGATGAAATATTAGAATTGAAATATCAATTTTGCGGACTTGATCCAATTTGTACCAATAAAATGCAGATAAAGAAACAAGGAAAAGTAGGAAAGAAAATGTAAATAGGTTATTTTGTTTCTGGTCTGTTGCCCCAAGGTTAAAGCCAGTGATGCCCTTACTATCTATCGTAGATCCTTTCAACTTTGAGCAGTGAAAAAGAAAGATTTCAAGAAAGGAGTAGACTAATCTGAATGCAATTTGTAGAGAAGATTCATAAATGCTGTTGGTGTTCAAATAGGTAGTGCAGTCTCTTCTTTAAAAGAGGTAGGCACGATGACAAACAAAATAAAAGGACACAATCTTTAAATTCAAACATCTAATTTTTTTTTAAAAAAAGAGTGTTGAGTGAATAAATAATAATAATTTTTGGCAACGCACACCCGTCTTATGACCGTGCTGGAACTTGAACTCTGCTTGCTTTGGCTTGGCACCTCACCATGCGGCTCCACTTGGCACGGTAAGCATGCATGCAATGTGTTAAACTTAAAGTCCGTGAATGGGCTAAAATCACATGTCCTCAAAAGTCTCGAGAGTCTGGCGAAAGAAAAGTGTTCATAAAGGTATAAGAATACCATAAAACTTCAGTGTGAGACTAAAGAATTATGTAAGGCCTTTTGGTTCTTTTCCTCCATTGAAATTTTGTAGTCCCTCCATTTGAAGCTTTGAGGCTTTTGCATGCTTATTATATCACTTGTGAGAGAAGAGTAGTTCATAGAATATCCTCAGTTTTTTGACAGAGGTTAACAAGCCACATCCTTGGGCAGATAAAAAGTTGTTGCCATTGTAGTATAACTGCATTAGTGCTATCTTTGGGCATCTGATATCATCATGAATAACATAAAATGCAGAAGAAAAACTTTCAAAAATATTTCTGCAGCATGGTAACTTGAGTCTAGTGAGCAAAATCTACCTGGCATTTATTTCATGAAGATACTCCTAATAGATAGATTTCTAGAACGAATTATTACATAAGAATTGTGAATCTCCCAAGCTTTAAGGGAAAAAGGGATTCAAAGTGAAAAGGTCAAAGTTATCATGTTGACCACTTGAACAACCATTTTAAAATACAAGTTTTAAGTAACATATTAACTCCTTCCGTTTGGGAGCTTTTATTAAGATCTTGGATTCTCATAATATTTATATAAGTTAAAATATACTCTGCTCTATAGGGCTGAAGAAAACAATATCCAAAAAATGATTTTAACTTTAAAAGATAAATATGTGATGCTCTTGCCTGGATAGAAAAGTCGAATGATGGGTAGATGAGTAAACAAATAGACCCACATATCTATCCTTCTGCCCGTTCATTTGAAGGATAAAGATTCCCATTTAACCCTCATATCTAGTCCACTCAACTCACATGGACCAATTATAGGCTGAATGAGAATATTATGTTAATTATCTTTTTATCCCTATGATGATTTTAATATTCCTATTCCTAGTGGCCACTACCAATTGCTATAGTGTTCTTCCTCTTTTTTTAGTAACAAGTTGTTTTGGTGTTAAAACAAGGTTTCTTTTGGTCTTAATGTTCTTCCTTGTTTTGATCTTGAATATTATGTTTTTGGCTAAGCGGCACTCATGTATTCTTCTTCCTAGACTCTCATGTTCTCCTACATTCCCAGTAGTGTGTTCTTCTCAGCGAGGCCTCCTTCCTTCATGAGAATTGCTCGTGTTATTCGCTATTCACAACTGTTCTCCATGCCCTGGCAGGTTCTATGCTCTAACACACTGTTCTTCTGTTCTCTGACAGTGTTCTTTCATTCTCTGATGCTGCTATTATTTGTGTGCTCTTTTTCCTGGTCGTGCTGCTCTTCTTTCCAGACGCATCTCCATTGGGATGACGAATGCTGCTTATGTCTTCGGTGCAGTTGTCTCTTCTTCATCCTCAAACCACAAATCCAACAACATCCATATATGATTAAGATTTAATCTATTTTACATCACTGTTTCTTGTTCTCTATTATATGTTCCATCAAGCAAATTAGTATCATACAATTTGTTATACTGCTTTCGATTTCCAGTTCTGCTCACAAAATAGCATCATAAGCAGTCAATTCTATTTGATCTCAGAATGTTATATCCTAATACTAATGAACAACTTAAATAAATCTTTTGTTTAGGTATGATTCTTGTATTTGGTTGTCACTGTTATAAAAACCTGAACTGTCTATTTCATGTAGTCTTATTTCTTCAACTCCGAGCAACTTAAAATCCAGAGTGTAGGATTACCCCTTCCAATTGTATGATCAAAGAGCTATCTTCGTATGACTCCTTACACAAGTTGTCTAGTTCTGTAATTTCAAGATCAAATGCTTGTTTTGTCCTAAAGATCATTGCAGATGTTAATAAAATAAAGGTAGAATCAAGCATTAATAGAAGTATAATTTGGAGAGGATAAATATACACCTCTCAAGGGAATTTAGAATTTGATAGTAGAAGACTGAAAAGTTTAGAGCAAGGCGAGACTAATAGGATTAGCTAGAGACAAATCAATGTTGGCTTTCTCAAAGGCTACCTATGGAGATGAGAATTTTTACTCTATTTTATATCTCAAAAATAAGAGATTATACTGCTTCATAATGTATATTGTATATCTTTGTCTTTGAGGATTGTTTCCCTTGAATTTGATTTATTATTTAAATATGAAAATTGAAAATTGGGATTTGATATAGTTGATTAATAACTGAAATTTGATCCACAGTTAATCCTACTTAAAATATGTTTTTTTTTCATTGCATTCAAAGGAAGCTATGATAAATCATGGTAGTCGTAGCATGTCATCATCATGTGGAATTAATCAATAAATATATTGCCACTTGATATGTTGACAAACTATTCGCTGAAACTAACAAGCATAAGGCAATTATTCAACAAGAGCTATTAAGACAACTAAAGTCGGGAATTTATGAAGAGAGGACAGGAATTATGAGGGTATTAATGTCTTTTATTCAAATTTAGTTATCCATCCTTCAAATTATTATTCCATTCCAACTGAACTAGTGGGCATCTACCCATCCATCCAAACAAAGAAACTCCCAACTATCCACTGATCCACTCATTCATCCGTTCATCAATTCATTCATCCTTCCAAGTTCCAATTGGGAAGGCCCTGATTGTCGTTGAATCATTATGGACAAATCAGAATCATTATAAAATAAATTATTATCTATAATTGGAGATCTGAAAAACATCGAGACTGAAGAGAGATAACTCAGTCTTCCTCTTTTGGGAGTAAAGTTCCGTCCTATGTCTATTGTGGCATACTCTTTATAGACTTTTTTTTCCTAACATAATTCAATAACAGGAACTGTTCCTCAACGGCTTGTTGATCTTCATCAAGCATATTGACTGTTCTGGTTATTATTTGACCATTTAGCAACTAGACCTTGGTAAATGCAAACCTTGTCATCTCAAGGATCCTTAACTACTGTTCAGTTACATAATTAATTCAGAGTGGTTGAGGTTTCAGCTTATCCTGAGAATTCAGATTGAATATTTTCCTCTAACAAATGTGTTAAAACATATTGCTACAAACAAGAACATTAGAAGTGGTTGAAAAAGAATGGAAAATCACTATAGTCAATTAAGACAAAGACTGGCAGTGATGGATCATAAGGTAACATATGCTTGTGAGGGGAAAAACAAAAACTGGGTGGGCCTTTGAGAAATTGAGACAATAAAGAACGTAGTAGACAATATTTGACTGTTTGCAATAAATCAAAGGAATTGCATACGTGTAGTGTCATCAAGAGAATTTCTTTAAAACCTATTAACTTTGCTACAGATTTTTGTAATGCATCTAATAAAGACTGTCCTGCGAAAGCTATGACTTCTTACGTCACATCCACCCACCATGTTTGAAACTAAGCAACAAAGGTAGCAGCTCTAAGCGATTTCCCTTGAGGCATGAGGCAGCATTTATGGTATTCTAAGGTTCTGTGTAAAAAAGGTTCACTAAATATGAAACAACATACAAAAAGAGAAACCCAATAGTGCACAAACTAAAGGTCTAAAGGAGCCGTCTAATATGCACAAATGGGACTTGATGTTAGTGCCACAACTTCTGGATTACATCAGAAGAAATTTCATATGCTAAGAAAGAACTCCAAAATTTCTTACATTGCTTCCTTGCCACACTTGATACACCCTCTTTGATGGACCGCTTGTCTCAATGATTCTTCGATTAGAGTCAGATACATGCCTTGGAAGTGTCTTTCCATACATCTTACCCTGCACGCTTCCAGATCCTCAGGCACTATGATAGCCGACACTTCGATCCAACTTCTGCATTGCGATTTGCACAATATTGGATCCTTACAGCTGATTAGGAAGCCAAGCTTCAGTTTTTACTAGTCAATTACCAGCAAATTGTAGAATCAACTACGCAAGAACAGAAAGAGCGTATTTTTCTTCAAACCGAATGGAAGAAGTCTCAAATTTAAAAATAAGCTAATAAAAAGCATACCAAATTCCCTGACAAAAAGGAATGGTGGATCAATTGCAAAATGTGAAAAACTCAACTAGCAATCAATGAGCCTTAAATGATCGCTGCTAAATCCCCCAAAATGGCTCTCAATAGTACCCAAGAGACAAATGTCGGGCAACGAAATATCCTCTGGGAAAAATTATTGAAAACGTTAGATAAGATAAATCTCCAACAAATTTGGCAAAACCCGTGATTTGAAGGAGCACGAAAGAATGAGCGGACTAGCAACATTACATCAATGAAAGGAGAATGCGCGAGTGAGAAACCCTAAGCGTTCATCTCCCCAAAATATTCCCAGACGACGTGCCAGGCCACCTCGGTTGAGCTGGCTTGACGGCCGCAGAAGGGGGGAAGGAGTCGTCGGGGGAGACGGGGATCGGCAAACCGTCCGGGTGATTAGCCGATCCTGCGTCTTCTCCCGCGATCTGTGTCGGGATCTGGAGCTCCTACGAGGGACGACAGAGAGGAGAGAGATGGTGAGAATAATACGCAGCTAATAATAAGAGCGAAACGGCGCCAAATAGTAGCCGAAGGTATACGGAGGAGAACAAAGAACAAGTCCAGTTTTACAGAAAGGCCCCAATTCGTTTAGTTCTTTGACATTTGTCTCATTCAAATTGTATACCGCCGCGCCGCATAATTCTTACAGATAGTTTCCTTTTAAGTCTGTCATCCTACTAAATTTTGCTTCTTCCAGCTACAAATCTATAATCATGTTTTGTAAGATAAAATTTCAAAATGGCTCTCAAAATTTAACTATTTTTAAGAATATCGTTAAAATTATAATATCATATCGCGTGTAAGTCGATGAATTTAGGGAATTGGACACAGTCGATGGCAGCAAAAACAGTCAAAGAGGCCAAACTGATTACTGTGACAGTGTTGCTTGCTCGCCAAATATATCTAGCAATAAATAATCTACAAGTTCAAACTTCAAAGTTGCATCATGCTTCACATCGCCTTCTTTAACTTTTTCTTTCTTTCTTTCTTTTCTTTCTTTCTTTTTTTCCTTTGAGATCGTCGATCCAAAGGGAAGCGGAGCAGCGATGCACGCGCGCCAACTCGCTTCTTTTGCTTTCGCCTTTTAAAAGCTCATCGTCCGTGGGCTTCTTCCCTTCTTTTTCGGCTCGTCCTCTCCATGTTCCACGCGCCTTTTGAGAGACGATAGCTGTCGACGAGCACCCGACGGAGAACTGCTCGAAAGTAAAACTGAATGATGGATTCGCATCTATTCAAAAGAGAATTGTTTAATCTATCAAGTCCACGTTGTGGCATCATCAGTCCTACTGCGTTGCTGCTGTGCATGAGCTGTTCAGATGCGGAAAAAGGACAACAACGATTAGTGTGTCGAAATAAGAATCCCAAAATATTCCTTACCATATTTGTTAATAAAGTAGGCATACTTGCTCAATAACATAATATTTACTATTTAGAGCTTACTACTCTAATAACACTGCTACTTATTTAATGCTTAGAAACTGCATTATCATGGTAAAAAAATGTTTGATGTAAAGATGCTTCTTATGAAGGGCTTACGTGTTCGAGACGACCAACTGTATCGCTTACGAAGCTTACTGTCGTCTGTCAACTTGTCAACTTGTTCTATATAGAAAACTTGCCAAACTCTGCCCTAAAGCTTCAACAGATACACTGAGCACTGTTAGAAAAAAAGAAAAGATTAAGAGAAAAATAACACCGGCCAGAGTTATGGAAAGCAAATTGTCCTTCCGGAGTAAAGCCGACATCATGCTTCTCAGAGTTTCTACAAGCAAAAAAATCGGTTCAATGTAGAGTTTCCTTAAGGAGAAGAAAGACATTTGGGTTTGAGATTCCTTACGGACTCAGATTGTTTGGCAAACTTGTGAATGATTGAGTTCTTAGCTTATAAAGGAGGGCTGCATAAGAAAGCCCATTTGGTTACATCTGAATCATTCTATAAGTTATCCTGACACCAAATATCATGATAAACAAAAAAGATACAGTTAAAAAGCTACCTTAATTGATTCAAATGATGACTTATTAGCCTGGTCAGCGATAAAAATCCAAATCCACATGTTCGACTTTGGACATCAAAATCTCTAATAGAATCAACAATCTCCATGGGCTAAGAATATATCCACAATCATTCACCATTATCTCTGTAAAACTTTTAGAAACAAAATCAGTAGGGAGGAGCAAAAATTCGGTTAAATCGAACAAACTGATCGAACTGACCGAATTTAAAATTTCAGTTCGGTTTTTTCGGAAATTTAGTTTTTTTCGAAAAAATCAGTTAATTCGATTCGGGTTCGATTTTAAAATTTCTTATTCGATTAAACTAAATAGACCGAATAAATCAAATTTTTTATTGAATCGAATTTTTAGACCAGAATTTTTAGATCGAAATCGAATTTTTATTAAAACGAACCAAATTTTTTGATCCTAATTAGAAAAATTCAATTAAACCGATATTTTTTCGATTCTATCAAAAAATTCGGTCGGTTCGGTTTGTTCGAAAAAAAATGGTTCGATTAGGTTTTAACTGAATACTCACCCCTAAAAATCAGCCGTGAATCTACCTTTCATCTAGTGTGACAAGTTGGCAGGAAGTGAGAAGATAACCCGACAGTGCTACCATATTATGTACCTGTGCAGTGATAACTGAGAATCAACTGCAACTTCAAATAAAGCAATTGCATGATCTAAGTTTGATTTTTATGTTCATAATGCCTTAATTTATGTCTTGTGCCCTAACTGCATATATAATGGAATTTGGAGCTTCCTAGCATTAATAAGTGCAAAATATTCAGAACAATTTTTTCATAAAGCTCTTTCCATGTTTGTGGGATCTAAAAGTATTGAAGAGTTTTTTCTCAGGGATTCCAACTACATTTATCATACTCATTATTATCCGATAGGAAATCTAGGTCTTTACTAAGGATCATCTAGCAAATATGATTTTTAATGAACAAATCCTATGAAAGGGGGGGATCCATGCACTCTCATACCATAGCAATCTAGAATAAAGATTATAGTAAACTGAAATTTGATTAACTTTAAAGTATATGGAGATCTTACAAGGCAAAGAATACAGTAATCAGGAAGTTGCTAGATAAATAGTTAGGTAATAAGTAATGAGGGAGCAACATAATTTCCAAGAATTTTTTTTTTACCTGTGTATTGTCAGCATGCAGTAAATTAACTTGACTATCCACCAAGTTCTATAACCATAACTTGTTCTCTCAAGTCTCAACAGTTATCTAGCAAGCCGGCTCTGATATAACTCCATGACTGACATCATTCACCTAAATTGAACTACAAGCAACATTCATTTTCACTCCCTTTTCACTCATCAACTTCCTAATCCTCCCGACATCCTCCCATCTCCTATTATTAGCATATATGTCAGCCATAATCGAGAATATCCCACTGTTATCTGGATCCAGTTCCAGTAGATGTTCTGCTGCAATCTCCGCAATCTCTATATTCCCATGTATCCGACAACCTGCCAGGACACCTCCCCAAACATAAGCATCGGCCTTCATTGGCATCCCTTCGATCATTTCCATGGCTTCCTTGATAAACCCAGCCCGACCAAGTAAATCTGCCATACAACCATAATGCTTGGGCTCACGCTCAACACCATAGCTACTCTCCATCTCACTGAAGAAACTCTGGGCCATTTCAACAAGTCCTGCATGGCTACAAGCCACCAATACGCCTAAGCAGGTCACTCCATCCGGCTGAACACCAACATCACTCATCCTATTGAAGTACTCGAGCGACTTCTTACCATTACCATGCATAGCTAGGCCGACAATAATAGCATTCCATGTGAACAAATTCTTCCACGGTGTTGACTCAAAAATCTCTAAAGCAGCCGCACTTTGCATACATGTCGACCAGCGCCGTGGAATGATAGACATTAAGTTTAGCCCTGTTGTTCTTGATGTACTCGTGGATGGCTTCTCCTTTGTCCAACTTTCCTAACTGAGCACAGCAAGACAATACAGAGACCAAAGCAACATCATCAGGCTTCTCTCCTATCTCGAGCATCCGGTCAAAGAGCATGACTGCAGCCTCGAACTCACCCATCTGCGTGTATCCAGCCAAAAGTGTACCCCACGAGACTACATCCCTTTCAGTCATTCCGTCGAACAGGTTGCGCGCGTGCTCAATTTGGCCGGCCTTCACATATCCATCCATCAAAATATTATAGGAGACGACATCACGAAGCGAGGGGCACTCGTCGAAGATAGTCCTTGCTTCGGGCATCGAGTAGCAAGAATAATAGGTGCTGATCAAAGTGTTGCGGACGTAGAGGTCGTCGGCGAAGCCGAACACGAGCGCTTGGCAGTGGAGGGCGCGGGCGAGGACAGGGTGGCGGAGGCGGGTGCAGGCCTTGAGGGCGAAGGGAAAAGTGTGGGAGTCGGGGGGCACCGCGGAGCGGCGCATGCAGGCGAAGAGGAGGAGAGCGGAGAGAGGGGAGGAGAGAAGGGTGTGGACACGCATGAGGAGGTTGTAGGGGAAGGAGGATGGGAAGGGGATGGCGTGGAAGAGGGAGAGGGCGTATTCGGCAGCGGCGGTTGCTGCGGCAGGGAGGGAGGCACTATGGTTGATGGCGGTGGTGAGGAGGAGGGCGAGCGTGTAGATGAACTTGGAGAGAATTGGGGATGGATAGAGAGAGATAAGGCCGTGGACGGTGGCCTGGGCATGGATGGCCTTGAGGTGGCGGAGGCTCTTGCAGCGGCGGTGGAGGAGCTGGAAGAGCTGACGGTGGGAGAACTCCCGCGATGGCATAGGCTAAGCTCCGAGGAAGACTCAGGCCAATATTATTTATTTATTAACTCTATTCACTATGGCAAAAGGCTAGATCTGACCAAGGTTCGGAACCGTCGATTCGACCGTTCTTGAGAGATCGATCCTTAACCTTAACCGGCTAAGACGGTTACGGTTCACGGTTCGGAACCGTCGGTTCACGATTCAGTTCACTGTTCACCACGGTTCGTCACGGTTCAAGATTATTATATTAAAAAATTTAAAATTTAAAATTTAAAATTTATTTAAACAAAGGGCTTGTACTTATTTAAGTTGCCTACGTATCCCCTTATGATATAGGGGAATCAAAGCCCACGTAGTTCTTTTACATTTTTACCC
>JBBUKS010096785.1:0-27021 GCA_038050645.1 Hedychium gardnerianum
AGCCAAGCTTGAACAATCATTTCAAAAGCTTGGTTCATTTTAGGCTCGGCTCGGCTTGGCTCGATTACCTTATCAAATAAGCTTGAACACCTCAAAGCTTGGCTCGGCTTGGCTTGACTTGTTTACAGCCCTAGGCCCATCAGGCACGATCACGCATCACGTGTCTGACAACCATCGGCATAAATGTGGACGAGACTCATAATGTCACGTTGAGGTTTGAAGTTTAAATCCTGATTAATAGTCAGATTTTTGTCCTCTCTTATATACTGGTTATTATTCAGACTAACTAGAGAGCGAACGTTTCATCTTTATCACAGTGGACGGGACTCAGAAACCTCGTCCTACTCTTTACAGTATACCAATTGTTAATAAGGCCATTTTTCATAATGCTCTTAGAATTTTGAAAATATCTTCAAAATTTAAATAATATTGATACTTTTATTTAAATAAATCAAATATTTATAAATAAATTTGATATTTAATTTAATAAAAATTTATTTATATTATAATTAATTAAATAAATAAATTTAACTAATTCATTAAATAAAATAAATAAAATTAAATACATGTATTCTACTCATTAATATTTATGAATCATGTTCATAACTAAAATTTTTATTAACATATTCAATAAAATTTTTTAAAATAAATAAATAAATTTATATTATTAAATTTAATAATTAATCAAATAAATTTAAAATATAAATTTTTTAAATAATTAAATTAAATTAAATTAAAAACTCGATAATATCTAAATAAATTAAACTCAAATCAAATTTGAATCAAACTTAAATTAATATAAAAAATCAAAATAAATTTACATAATTATTTCAACAATTTAATTTATTTTAAATTTTATTTTATTTATTTATTTTATTAAATAAATTTGAGCACGTTCTGTAAGAATGTCTATGGATGGTGATTTAAGTGACAATTTAGAAGGGTAAAATCGATATTTTAGGAGAATTATAATACCGAATATTGAATGTTAGGAGTACTTTTGGCATTATAAAGCTTTAGAGGTCATTTAAGATAGATTGTTAAATTTTAGGGGTGGAAAAGATAAAATGAGATGAGGACGCAGAAATAGAAAACGATGCGAACCCACTCTTCTTACCTTTCCCCTTCCGCCAACCCATTTCCACGTCTCCTCCCTGCCTTTATGGAAACGGCGGCAGCCGGGTCCGCCACCGCCGGCCTCGGCCACTCCGACTATGTCGAATCGTCCCCACGCTCCCGCTCCGGAGGCTGCTGGGAGGAACCCGTGTTGCCCCCGACCAGTTCTGCCGGCGCCCGCCTCCGCTTGATGTGCAGCTACGGCGGCCGCATCGTCCCCCGGCCGAGCGATAAGTCCCTATGCTACGTCGGAGGAGAGACGCGCATGGTGGTCGTCGACCGCCACTCTTCTCTCGCTGACGTTTCCGGCAAGCTCTCTCGGAACCTCCTTGGCGGTCGCTCCTTCTCCCTCAAGTACCAGCTCCCCAACGAGGACCTCGACTCGCTGATCTCAGTGGCTACGGACGAGGACCTCGACAACATGGCGGAGGAGTACGAGCGAATCGTGGCCGCTTCCTCCGCTGGCGGTGGGGGCGGCGCTACCGGCTCCTCCCGCCTACGGCTGTTCCTCTTTCCATCCAAGGCGGAGATGTCGCCCGCGTCTTCGATTGGGTCTCTCCTCGACGATTCCAAATCGGAGACTTGGTTCGTCGACGCGCTCAATAGCGCCATGGGCGGGATGGGGATCGACGGACTCCCTCGCGGCCTGTCCTCCGACTCTGCCTCCGTCAATTGCCTCCTTGGCCTCGAGGACGACTCCTCCGTGCACTCTCACCGCGGTGCCCTAATCTCCGGCGGTGCGGGAGTGGGTCAATTAGATCGGCCCGAGCCGCTCGCCATCCCGCGCCGCCCGGAATCTTCCGGCAAGCTTGGCCGCCAAACTCAGGACGTTCACTCCATCCCGGACACGGCCATGCTCGATACGAATTCCTCCTTCGGATCTGCATCTTCCTCTCCTTCTCCCTCCAATCTCCCGCCCATCCGCACCCGCTCCGATGACCGCCCTACCGGCTTCGAGGACAATTTTTCCCACCCGATTCATTCCGCCGCACCCGCCTCAGCCACCGGTGGGCACGAAGATTGCAAGGAGCCAGCGTACCCTCACTATCTCCACCCCCCTCCACCGGTTCCCCTCTCCGCATCGTACGCCGCCGCCACGACCGTCTCCCCTACCGAAAACCCTATCCGAAATTTCTCCTCCGATGACGAAAAGTATGATCTGGGTGTCATCCACAATCTCTCTCAGCAATATCCGAAGACAAGTCTGAACGAAGCACCCATCCCTGTTCCCGGATCGAGGTATCGTTTTCCCCTTTTGGTTCTGATAAGCACAAATGTTGCAATTTTGGTTCGTTCTTAGAGTAAAAAGTTGCTCGATCTCTGTCTCCAGGATGTTGTTTTCAGATGCCACGACTGATCAAAAGCGCGACCTGCCTGTTTCCTCGGATCCGAGCTACCACGTTCCGATTCCGGCGACTAGCATCGCCGGTTACCAATTGCCCCAAGTGCAACCGCAGCAATTCCAGCAGCCACAGGTCCATCCGCAGTTCCATCAACAGCATCCACAGTACGTTTCAGTGAATCCCCACTACATGCCCCACCCCGCCGCCGGCAACGTCATACCCGCTTCATCTTACTACCCGATCGCCGCCTCCCACGCAATCCAGCAATCGCCGCAAACCCCCCACCCATACGACCCCCAAATTCCCATGTACTTCTACCCCGTTCGGCCAGCCGCGACGTACAACTTGGGGGATCCAAATTCGATGCAAGCCCCGGCGAAACCTGCCGTGCCGGCCCACCCGTTCGCCGGCGCCGGGTACCACGTGCTTCAGCCCCACAATCTTTCTCAGCCACCCGCGACGATGCTTAACTACGGCTATGAATTCGGGGGCGGCGTCGATCATTCCCGCCAGCAGCTATACTACTCTCAGGCAACCACATCGCCGGCGTTAGCTCCTCAGGGTCATCCGGCGAGCTCTGTTGTGGCCGTTTCAGGTGCAATGGCGCCTACCGCCGCCAAAGCAAACAGAGCATCATGAATCTAACCACTTCCAGTTATGCGATTACAATGATCCATTCAGTGTTCGTAGTTATTCCGCCTGTTCTTATAGGAATAAGCAAGTGTCTTTGCTCTTGGATCACAAACTTATGTTGTTCTGGCACTCGTTTATCTTTCAATAAACTTTCAGAGATTTCAATGCATTCGAAGTTTCTGCTCAAATTCTGTGATCTAGTTCAGATTTTGAATCTACGACAAGAAGATCACGCTGCAAAAAGAAAGAACATTCATTATCCGAATTACTATAATAATAAATATTATTTTTTATTTTTAATATTATTATGATCATTATCACTAACTATTATTTATACTATAATAATAATAACCAAGTGTTAAACAAGAACTATTATATGTAGAAACTATTTTATATTTGGTATAATATATAAAAATTATTAAATAGTTGTTATAATTATAAAGCAATTATTAGGAGTTGGTACAACATGTAAAATGTATTTGATAGTCATTATAATACAAAAAATTAAATTTTATTTTAATTAAAATTATTATATAAATCATTATTATATTAAAATATTCTTTATTCAACTTTGTTAAAATAATTTTAAATTAGTCAAATTTAATTTTTTAAAAATTATAATTAAATTTTATATTATAAACTTTAATAATATTATATTAAAAAATATATATATTTTTATCAATTTAGTCAAAATTATAAATTTTAACTATGATTAAAACTGACGATAACAACACGAACTATGACAATAATAACGAGCAATAAACCCTCCAGTCGTAATATTCCAACACCTCAACAAAAGTCGGCTCAGCCAGGAACAAAAAAGATTCGATCAAATTTATCGACTCCTGTCTCAGTTTCTTCACCAGACTCGCAGGTCGTTGTTGCAGGCGTGTCGAACGGAGCTCTGGTCTTTGCGGTATATTCCCAGTGGATTCCCCTCATTATCCTGTCAATGGAATAAAATAAACAGTGAAGGTCGCTGAGCAGCTATTTATTGGATTTGATTTTTTTCTTTCATTCGAGGTTTTAACTTCTACTTTCGAATTGAAAACTAGATAGATAAACAAGTCAATCCCCAACTAATATTTGAAGCTCCTCCCATCCGCGAAAAAGGAGAAAGATTTGCAAAGAATGTTAAGCTAAAGTTACAAAGTGACATAACATTGTATGAAGGAGGAGCATCTCTTATGGGGTGGAATTCAACTTCTTCTCCAACAAATCAGAACAGATTTGCCCCATCATATCATACAAGGAGAGCAATTCAGATAGTTGTTCTATTGACATCTTTTGCATTACTTTCCTCGCCATCGCCTTCTTCTCAGCATTCATCTTCATCTTTTGCATGTAGGATGAGGAGTTCCTCACGGTTGCGCCCATTTGTTTCAGCCTTTCCTCTTGCTGCAAGCTCAATGCCATGTTTGACTGATAGAAAAGAATTAACAATACGAAGAGTTGGAATTACATTTCATTAGCTGGTCCATAGAAATTAAATTTCTTCATGTCAATCCTACAATATCTACAACAAAGGGACAAGAGAGGTTATAAGTACCTCAAGGAATTCAGCTCCAGCTTCAAGATCTTGCTCTTTCGATGGTGGCATATCAAGCCTAGCATCATACAAGTTTTTCGCGAGCGAGAAACTCCTCATAATGATCTTTCTTCTGTTTTCCAATTCTTGATTAGCCTTGGGGGCATGGCTCAGATTTGCAAAGCTATTGACCTTCTTTTGATATGCGATTACCGCCTTAACAAACTCCTATATAAAGAAAAATATCATGTTAAATGGATACAATTCCTTGCAATTCAAAGCTGTCCAGAAAATTTAAAAATTATTTCTATTTCATGCCTTTCTGAATTGCTAAACCAACCATTGTTAAAGATGAGTTAAATTGCAGAAGCATACTAAAATGCACACTGAAACATCCTACCGATATCTATTGCTTCTTCAATTCCTCAGTTCTATAATTGAAGTGACTTAGCAGTAGTATCGCAAGGGAACATCTTCCTGGAAAAGAAATTTTACACTCCAATGTCTAGAGTAGCATGAACTAATTAGATCCAAAGAAATGTTTCCAACGCAACAATAGAATTGAGTTGATTGTGTTGATAACATTTGACAATAACAAAGAAATAAATATCACATTCTTAACAATGGATGGATATCAAAAACATACAACCATAATCCTAGAAATTGTTATGAAAACTATATGAGATTACCACCATTCTCCAAATTCCATGTAATTGGTGGTGTATCAAAGTAAAGGACAGAAGAATGTAAATAAATGTAATTGATGTACCTGATAAGCCTTGGGGCAGCCAGGGTAATCGAACTCTTCGGATCCGGGCTGACGCATCCGCTCCGGGTGAAACTGCAAGCCCATGATGAATTTGCCCTCATCGGGATTGTAAGCATCGGGGTCATAGAAACCCTCCACCAACCCGTCCATCGCCGACGCCATCGGCACGAACCGCTCCGCCAGCCGCTTCACCCCCTGGTGGTGGTAGCTGTTCACCGCGATGGTCATCTCCTCCGGATTCAGTGATTCCGCAAACCACTCGTGCAGCGGCGTCCCTTCCGCCACTCGCACCGGGTGCCGGTGCCCGTCGTAGTCGCCGTAGTTGATGTGCTCGACGGCAGTCCCGATGCCGCTCTTCTTGCGGAGCTCCTTCTCCACGTCCTGGTACAGGGTTCCTCCGCAGGCCACATTGAGGACCTGCGAGCCGCGGCAGATGCCGAGGAAGGGGATATTGCGCTCGAGGCAGAGCTTGGCGAGGCGGAGCTCGATGGAATCCTTCTCGCTGTCCACGGCGGCGTCGCTGGCGTGCAAGCGGCTGATCTCGTCGAGCTCCTCGGCTGAGAGACCCCCCAAAGCGTCTGCCGCGTAATAGGAGGGATCAATGTCCTCGCCCTCGCAAAGCAGCACGCCGTGGATCGGCTCGAAGCTCTCCAGAAGCGAGTGCACGCCCGCCACCCGCGGCACGATTACCGGCACCGCTCCATATCCCACGATCAAATCCAAATGGTACTCCCCTTTTTCAAAATCGATCCACATGCAATCTTTCGATAAACTTTGGATCGAGAAAACGATCTACAAAGAAACAAGACTCACCGACGAAATCGACAAACTTGTTCTTGCGGACGCAACGGCGGGAGACGATGAGGACGCGCGGGAGGAGTTTGGAGAGATCGGAATCGGAAGAAGGCGCCATCGCAATGTGATCGCCTAATTAACCTTACGCCCGCTTGATTAAGCTCCTTTTGGGATTAGGGTTATTTATAGATGGAAGATGAATACTAAATCTGGAAACGTTGCTCGGTTCATGCCACGTCAAGCCGCCCCCCGTTACTGGATTTGGAAACATGCGGTGGAATTAATCGGATCGTACTGAATATATATGGATTCAAAAAAGGCAGGGGAGAGTAAACGGGTCTAAATAGAGGTCTAAATAGATTTGGATTTTGATATTAGAGATGTAAATGAGTAGAAAATCTATTAGACTACGGAAATGTCGATGCTAACATTTTGCTGATTGACTTAATATCATTTGAGTGACTAATGTGTTATTTTAATGGCAAACAGATGAACAATAAGGGGTGCTAAATTTTAATTTTAATGCAATTTGTGAAGGTTTTACTAAATTTTGAAAAACAAAAGGACATACGATTCTTTTAAAGCTCTATTTCTAATTTTAGATTGAAGAATTTAGTATAGTAAAAAAATTTAAGATTTTAGCTACGATTTTCAAGCAGAGACATTTTTGTTTCATTTTTTACTGTGGAAGTTTAGTTTTCCTGATTACAAACTGTTTGTCAAAAATAAATTAATTGTAAAAATAAAATTATCCATTATATATATATATATATAATTTTCTTTATAAAATACATTACATAGGTTGTAAATTCATACACAACTATACAGAACTAGAATGTTATAGTTCTAGAAGAATTTTCTCTCCATTTTAATGCATAGAGGGGCAACAAGGTGAATTACTTGCTGAAGAATAAGAGGCAATGAGGTAAAGAAAAACAGAAACGACTGTAGCCAACTTGCCGCTCTGATTGTTAGCGTGTGAAATGTTCTTCTGTACATCTTGTTTGATAGATATCAAACATGTAGTCCCTATGAGGTGCCCAATTGACTAATAGATGAAAGATTTGTTGATCAATTCCCGAGATTTGTGTGTTCCAAATTAAATTGTTGCTGACAAAATACAGATGTAATCACCTTTTTACTATAATCGATATCAATATTGTATGCGAGATTTATGTGTTCCAAATTAAATTGTTGCTGACAAAATACAGATGTAATCAGATTATGCATACAGATGGGAGATTCTACATTTTCAGAACTGCATAAATAGTGATAGAAATGAGAATGCAACTCAGTTAAATCATTATCTATGTAGAAGATGATAATGTTGTAAATCTTAAAATAGAATTTTAGTAGAGGGAATCGAGACTCCTTGTTTTAGCAGGGAAAATTGCTATTTGAATCAATCAGTTCACAATTGACGCCAATCTATCACATCCAGCAATGACTTAGTAGTTCCCAAATAAGTGCAATCTACTCACAGTTATGTAAGAACAATTAAATGTACGAGGGTATTAATGGAAACCAAACTTATATGAACAAGCTAATCCTTCCTACACCCAGCAGAGAAATTTATGACTAGCATATGAGCATATGTACCTGAAGTGCGCAGAATTAACCACCAGCGTAAATCATTGCGCCTGCTCGACATCTGTACAGTTGAAATCTGAACATTGATGAAAAAGATAAGAGATTACAGATGTTGTGAGCATTCTGTTGTGAAGAATTGAGAGGCAGATTTTTTTTTTATAACAACTTGTATTGCTAGATATTTCTGCAGCAAATGGACAGGCACTTCTATACAAATTTTCATTTGCATTCCGGAAGCAAGTCCACCAACTGAGCTACATGAACAAGAATGTGATGGGCACAAAATTAATTTAAATGCCCAATTACAACTCATAACTACAAAAGAAATTTGGCTTACAAAGACAGCCATTTCTGTCCTGCATGCTAGAGGATTTTGATCAGGTTGGTGCCTGAAGCCTAGGCAAAGAAAGCAAATTGTACCTGTCCCTTGATTAACTGAACACTGAATAAGAATAAAAGAGCATAGGCAGCGTTCCTCGTCTTTCACTACCTGCAAATCTACAAAATGGAAATAAAATAGGCAAAGCAAATAAGGATTTTTTTTCACATAAGAGCACAAAGTCACAACTCCAAGTCATTCTGGATCATGACAATTCCAAATATGAATTTCATGAAGCTCTATAATGCCCTAACTTCAATAATACCACTCATTCAATTGATTCACGTAGCAGCAGCATCTAAGATAAGTTAGTTTAGTTCAGTCATTATTTATGTTAATTTGTAATTAACACGCTTATTACAGTCTGCTTAAATTAACTATATATTTTTCTTCTAAAGCTGCCAAAGTAAACTTCATCAGACAATCATGACAAATCTCCAAGTTAGTTAGACAGCATTGGTCAGATAATATGCTAAACCAAGTCCTAAAAAATTTGTAGGCACCTAGCAATATGAATGGACTGGTATCCTATCACAACTGCATTCAGGTTCCCATGCAAAGGGCAAACCACTAGCAATCTTTGAACAACCATAGATCATACTTAGATGTAGTCATGGAAAATAAGGTACAGTATGCATTATACTGCAAATAATCTGACTGTTCTAGTGAAAAGTGTCACCCAAATATGGATTAAACGGTACCCAATTGTCAACCCAGGCTGGCTGTGACTTCAACAGCTAACATGCAACAACAAAGCCAGAGGGCAATTCTAACCATAGTGAAGCGTCTGAAATCAAATGAGAAACTAGAAAAAAAATCACAGGCATGAACAAGCAGAATTTGAAACCAGCAAGAGCAAAAACAGCGAACATTCTTATCACTGGATCATGAGTTAGCATATAAGCCATAATATTTAACAAAAGGACTCTTCACTCGCCAAACAAAAAATGCGGCTATATTTGTAATTACATTCTATAATTGGATCAATTAGAGTCAACAAGAAGTCAGGTACAGAGGATGCATAAATTCTTAACTAAAAAACTTCAAACACCCCATGGAGAACAAACAATATGGCCTTATATAAAATATCAGCCACAACCAACATAACGGGGATGTATGATTTATGATTAGCTGTATTATTTGAGTCCTTTGACTATTAAAAAAAATATACAAGATGATCCCATAGTATTTGGCTTAATGTTATTCATCTTCTGGTATCAATCTGTTAGAACTAGTATAAGAGGAAAGACTTGCATGTTATGAGAATGAACTTCATGGATACTTTCCAACAACCAAGCTTTATCCCACTAGGTGGGGTCAGCTAAACTTTATGGATACTTTAATCTACAAAAATGATTATTGAATATCTTCTACAATGTTTACCTGTACACTAGAGCTACATAAGAGTTGGGGACTGTCTTGGAATGGATGATCCAAGTACAATACTCAATCACCCAGCTCCCAAGTCTGAATGCCGAGAAACCTGTTGCTCATGCTGCTGCTGAGGTTGATGTTTTAACTGTTGCTGCTGCCGTTGTCCCCCGTTGGTATTACCATGCACTGACATACCTCCTGATAATTGATGTGGTAAACCCTGGCTTGAAGAAGGCACTAAAGTGTCACTGACCATAACAGTTTCCTGTTTGGAGCTCGCATATCCTATTGGATTAGGTGCATCCTTATCATATAATGGCTCTGGATTCCACCGAGTTGAAGACGAAACCACAGAAGACGCTGAATCAGTACACTGAGCACTTGATGCACTTGTAACCACCTGAACGATTGGACACTGATCAGTTGATGATTGTGTCCTATCATCAGAGTTGATGTGACGATTTTGCTGAATTGCTATTCTCTGAATGCCAGGTTGAGATTGATTCAGATAACGATGCTGAGGTTGCTGTAGTTTAACTAGAGAAACAGATGGAATAGGATCTTGCTGAGGCGTCAACATGCTATTGCTGGGTGAATTTTGGGTTGAGCCTTGATTGCTTGTATCAGAAATTGGTGATAGTTGCTTTGTAGATTGTGAAAGTGAATGAGGGTAGATATTTGCTTGATTTCCAAGTTGGTTCGAAGTTGAGTTCAGAGCTGAGTTAGCAGGAAAAAAGCCTTGGCCTTGTTGCAAAATGTTTTTATCAGAAAGTTGGTTCTTAGATGCTGCTGAAAAACCACTAACTTGAGACGAATCTGTTGATAAGTTATGATTAATTAACATGCCTCCTCTGCCTAGTCCTTTCATAAGTTTGGCCTGCTGTTGTGAGGGTTGCCTTTGTTGCTGTGGTTGCCTTGACTGATTTTGTTGAACCTGCTGCCTTTGTCTTTGGTTTATCTGATTTGACATTCCAGATGGTGGGTTCCTTGATATATTTTGCTGTTTCTGTTGACCTTGTGAAGAAGATACCGGAATCACAGTAGAAGATGACTGTGATTGAGATTGGACTTGCACATTAGTTTGAGCAGGTGGTACTGCATTTGGTCCAGAGATATGACGTTGCAGTTGAGGCATCATCCGTTGATGTAGTTGCCTTTCTTTCGCAGCTCGCATGGCATATGCCTGTTGTTGAGGGCTCGAGTGACTTGTACCTTGGATGTGTGGGTGAGGGTTACCAAGAATGTGAGCTTGTTGCAACATTTGATGAGACTGTTGGTGTTGTTGAACTGGAAATGTTTGAGCTGATGCAGGAACTGTTGTCGCATTAGGAAAGGAAGTACTAATTCCATTAAAAGGAGATACAGACTGCCCATTTGTCGGTGAGGTTTGCATCTGCATTTCTTTCATCATAATCTGTCTGTGTTCATCTGGATTTTGACCAGGCTACACAAAAATAAATTGTAATAGCCAAGCTAATCACTATCAACGATAAAAACTAACTGTACAAAAAAGGTTAAGGATACTTCTGGAACATATTTTCTCTGTTTATTGAGATGCCGAATTTGGTCATCTGTTTTGAACGTTTAAAATCATTATACATTAAAAAAATCATTCAAGTTCAAAGTTCTAAGATGAATCAAGTTACAATGACAATTAAGTAAACCCTTGTAACTCATTCTTGAGCTAACATAAAACCAAGTAATCTCTTATTCACAAGTTAATAGATTGTCCCATGACAAGCATACTTCACATCTAAATTTTAAATTTCTCTATCTACCCCAAGATTAGTCGGGTTGTTAGATCCGGATACCTGGTATTAAAAAAAAATTAAATTAAATTTCTCTACTTTAATGAGTGGTCCTGTTTTCTTAATCATATTCCTTTTATGTTTAAAGAAAGTATCAACATGCCAAGGACATTGTGTTCCTTGAATCCTTGTTACAGTTTGCCTTTCTAGAAATTCCTCAAGAATTATCTAATTTGAAAGCTAAAATATAAATCACTGCAATTACATGAGCTAAAGTGTCTTCTCATTAGTTTTAATGTATTTCAATAAAACACAGATCATGTCGATTGTATGGCAACCAATGCAAAAATATTCCTGATAATTTCCATTAATTTTGTTAAAACGAAGAAAAGCAGAATACACAAGTGATAATCCAATGGTGTTTAATAATATGCAAGATTGAAGCATAGAAACTTAAACTTTATAACTATGATCACCAATTGAAATAATGGAACAAAAAATAACTTGTTGAAAATACACACTAAAATCAACTGAGAAAAATGTTTTATGTCCATATTAGTGAAGAGTGAGATCACAGGTTCGAGTCGCGAAAATAGCCTCTTGCAAAATGCAAGATAAGGCTGAGTACAATAGACTCAATGTGGTCCGACCCTTCTCCGGGACCCTGCATTGGCGGAAGTTTCGTGCACCAGATTGCCCTTTTTTTTTATTAGTGAAGAGTAATTGTAAAGCTGGGTGGTTATTTTTCAAGTGTACAAATTATTTCCTGTTTGTCTGTTCAGGATAATAAGTCATGTCCAATAAAAATATGAATTTAAAATGATGAACAGAATAACTACGAAGTTGACATAAAGGCATTAATTTTGTCATGGCGATTGCAGCTCATATTGGAAAATGGTTGTTTTGGGCAAATTAGTTCTTTTCAAAGAGTGTATGCCACACACTGTAGAAACGCAAGTTATACTAAATCTGTTTCTGAGATAAATGGTGAAAGCCATAATGGAAAATCTCACCCGTAGCATTTGCAAGGGATCCCGTGGTCGCATCGTTGAGTTTCCTTGGCTAGATACAACACTTGGATGAACATTGACTGAGTTTTGAATCCCATGTGAACCGCTTGCAACCATGTTTCCACTCGTAACCATGTTCAGCATGCCAGGGGAACTTATTCCTTGAAATGTTGGCCTCGACATCGGAATTCCTCTCCCAGACATCAGCCCCATACCACCAGGAACAGGTAACATTCGAACACCACGGTCAACTCCCATTGGTAAAGTCCCAGGTAACACATTAGGTTGCTGATGATTCCTTCCTGGAAGCATTTGGCTATACTGCTGCATTCTTTGTGGATCATCAACAGAAACTGTGGGTGGTCTTGGCACACCAAACCTCTGGGGTTCCCTATAGCAACAAGTATGAATACTATAAGCACTACAGCTACAGATGGATGCACATGAGATTCAAAAGAGTTCACCATAAGCACCAAAACAATTCAATTCTCATTACCTAGAAGAAGGATTAGACGGTCCAGACGCTAAGGGTAAGCTGCTACTTAGCACTAGGCCAGTAGATCCTTGTAAAATTGTGTTAGCATTTGATGTAGGGAGGACAGGAGAAACAGGACCTTGATGGCTTGGGACAGTTAAGCTACCAGTGTGAGGCCCCTGATATGCAAGTGAATAGACATCTGGACTTGAAGAGATTGATTCACAAAAATCAAATGGCCTGCACAAACAACAAAGAGATGTAGGAAATAATTAAGCAAATAAATGTCTAGATAAAAAGAATGAATAATAACTGAGCAAAAATGACAAACATAAAGGCAGATAAGAAATTAGCTTACGTTAAGGTCCCTCCATTCAAGTTGTTTGGGCATACTTGGGAAAGAGCAACAACGTGAGAACTATGAGCTTGAGTAATTTGTTTTGGTTCCTGATTACCAATCTTCAAACACAAACATAATATTTAGATAGAATGCTTTTGTAAAGAAAAAATAGTTCTATTCAGAAAAAAAAATGGTAAATCTGCTAGCAAATTTTGTCGATACAAAAAAATAATAATAATAAAACACTTTAAATGGCAGCTCATCGCAACTTTTATAATCTAAGTTGCAATAACTTGAGAACACAATGGATATCTGAGAACATAACCAGTTTTAAAAAACCAACAAATATCAAAGTTACAAATGCAGAAATCAAAATGTGCAAGATGGATCAATATAACGACCTGGCGACTACAGGGAGAAAGCTTCTGTCGATGCAAAATAATCTTCTCAAAATGTTTCTTCAATATATCCTCTTCGATTGGTCCCTGAAGACGCTGAAACAATTGTCGTGCACTTCCCTGATATACATTGTAAAAAATCAATAATGTACTAGCTGGGAGAAACAGAAACATAGTAAAGGATAAGCAACCAGAAGCCTTGCCTTTGGAATGCCAGGCAATGTGGATGGATAAGGTTGTGATGAGCCAGAATCTTCTGCAGAATCAGCTCCATCACCTGCACTTTTGTCCATCAAAAATTTGTGTCGTTCTTTGCATTCTTTGGGTTTACGGAATATACACTGATACATAGAAGCATGAGTACCATCAATACAGTGCATAAGGTGGGTAGACTAAATATTCACAATGAAATAAATTTCGCTGAATAAAATGAATTAACCAAACAAAGTTAAGAATGAAGATATTTCGTAATGAACCAAACATATACTAGATTTACAAGAAGAGTATTAAATAACTCGAACTAACACAGTGACAGATTGGCAAAACTCATTGAAGTAGGAGAAAATCTATAGACATCATAAAAAGGTAACCATGCAAACAATAATTAAAACAAATGGAAAGATTCAAGGGCAAAATATCATACAAAATTTTGGTTCTTAGTTAGGAAAAACTGAAAGCAATAACAGCAAATAAGCATAGAAGTAATAACTGTAGTAGCAAGATTATTGGCCTGTGCGAGTTATTATGAGGATGGGATTCAATTAAATACTCCACCTTGAACTGGAGGGTGCTGTTCATTGCATCACTGACTAGCTCCCAATTTGGACCCATATCATGGACAAGGACAACAAGTGCCTGAAACAAGCACTGACTTATAAATTGTATATGTTGTTCACAAAAAAAGGGAAGAAATGCTACTAGTAGAAATAACAATTCAAAAATACACAAACAGCAACCTGATCCTCAAAATTTGACCATGGACTTCCAGGACCAGATTGTCCAGCAGCTATCTGCCTCATGGAAACAGTTATTTTTCAGTAACCAAAAAGCACAGGTGTCAAGATAAATATGAATAACCATATAATTTCAAGGCATATCTCTAACAATGAGGACTAGCAGATTTCTACATTTATTGTTCCAAAAATAGCTTCGAATTAACAAGTCAGATGCCACAGGAACTAATTTCGGCAAAGCACTGATGAAGCCAATGATAGCTAATGGAGTTCCAAAAGCTATATATGTAATAATGCTCAGTGTGACCCTCATCATATAATTTTACTATACTTCAAGCAAAGCTCACCAGAAAGATTAAAAAGGCAAATATTGTACCTTTAGTGCTTTACTTTTTCTTACACGATCCCGGCTAGCAATAACTTTGATAAGCTTATTCGAGTTGGACATATTACTCATCTGGGAAGCAACTGGTGAAGGCAATGACCCAGCAAAAGGCACAAGTCCATCAGGAGATGCCTCAATCATTTGCCTCAATACTTTAGGCTTCTTAGCAGCATGTTGCCCAAAACCTATCGCAATCATGAAACAGAAAATATCTTGTACGGAAACTCACATGCCAAAATTTCAATATTCAATTTAAGGAAATCAAAAGGACTTACCTGTGTTTCCGTTTGAATCAAAATTTTGAGATTCCATTCTCCTTTTAGAATTCTGAAATAAAAAATGAAGCATAGACAATTAGTGTGAACAATGCACTATAACCATGCAATGACTTGATGGAAATCACGGGGCTTGGTAACAGTTTATAAACACCAGGGATAATATTGAAGCTCCCGTGGACTACATATCTAGACAAAAGAATTTAGAAATTTGGTGGGGAAAAACATGAGGCTCCATAATTTAATATTATCGGAGAAGATAAAATCCATATGGATCTCATGTGATGATCCTTCCATTTTCATCAGGCAGCATTATTGTAAAGCATACTGCATAACATATTCCAAACCTACCTGTTCATACTGAATTGAAGGATCAGTTTGCAACCTTTGTTCATATGATGATCGAATTGGACCCTGCTATAATACATATAAGTAAGAGCAATTATCTAACAAAAATACATACAAAATGGTCAAGCACAGAAAAAGATTTACCTTTCCAGGAAGAACCAAAAGACCAGGCTCGCCCATATTTAGCGAACTCTTATACCCTAAATGCTTTGGTTTCTTCTTCTTTTTCTTCGATTTGGATGAAATTTCACCATCAAATGACAACTGCCTATCAAAGTCTACAGCAGTATCAACTCCGGTGTTTTTCCTGGCCATAGATCCACCATGTAATGAACTCTGGTCATCTAGGAAAGAACTTGTGTCTTCACTAGATGCATCAGTTTTACTAGTCATTTGCAATGGTCCAAGAGCTCCAGAAGAATAAGGACTAACAAATCGCTGTCTACTAGCTGTCCTCACACGTTTCGTTGGAAATGAACCCACATTAAAGGTACTTGAATTTCTTTTTCCATTCAATATATAAGATTGATTTCCTGATTTGTATTCTGAGCAAGGTTCATAAGAAAAATATGTACCATCTTCATTGTATCTTGTGGCACTGGATTTTTGCTGCATATGCTTTCTTTTCTTGTGAACAAGTTTTGATAATAGGCCACCTTCAAAGTTTCCAGACAGAAGATAAGTGCCAGTTTCACCTTCCTCTTCTTCATATGCATCCTCTCCATGTCCACCTATATCCAGATAACATGATAGTATGAGCTTCAGCACAATAATATCAAATTACAACAGTTGAAAGTAAAAAATGGTCACCTGCAATTGAATTACAAAGAGAAGCCTCACACTCTTCTTGATGCACAGAATTAGCAAGTTTCTAGGAAAGAAAAAGTAAGCATTTGTGTTAGTCAAGTATTTTTGAAATTTGATGTAACAGTACCAAAGAATATTGCTAGTGACCTTGTTAGATGAGCCTAACAGCAAACTTAGGTTAGAACTATGCAACTGAGGATTCCAACATAAAGCAACAAGTACTTACTTTGTGATGCATCAATTGGGCTTCCACAGATTCTCTGTATGCCTGCATTGCACCATGAGGAATTTTATAGAAAATATTTTCCTGCAAAAGCAAACCATTGGAAGTATGAGATGAAAATCAAATGCAAGGTTCTGAAATTGAACTATATATTGTGAATCAGAGAATTTTGGAATAGCCAATTGTAAGATTGTGTTAAGAAATTCTAAAATAAGTTTGAATATTCCTACTAGATAGTATATACATCCTAAAAAATATACAACAATAATATCCAATGTAGTATGCAGATCATCACACATAACAAAACAATTGAGTTTCAAATGTCACTCTGATAAAAAGTTAAAAATTAGTGTCTATCACATTTTATTAAAATTTGAAATCAAATGACAATGGGACATTTGATCATCAATAACTTCCAACAATAGCCTAGTCATTGTACACTTCACCTTCATCAACTCTGAGCCGACAGCATTGATGCAACTGAAGAGATGAAGAGGAGGAAAAACCGAAAAAGTGACACTATATAAAGAGAGGAAGAAGAAAAGATTTCAATGTAGCAGTACTTCTAAGCGACCATCAACTACATTCTCACTGAACTCCGAGTCTCATCGTGGCAAGACTTATTTTCCTTTTCCAACAAGTGTTAAATGCACCTCGACATCAACTTTGAGCGTCTGTACAGCTGTACTATAAGATTTCTTCTACAAGACTTCTATATTTGACTCTCACCTTTAATGTGATACCATGTAATAGAGGATTCATCTTTCTTTTTTATATCATGGTTTTAAGATGAATCTTACAACCATTATGACATGTGATACAACTTGAGGCAGGATGTTTGCAAGAACACTACCACTCAACCAAACAGTACCATAGATATGAAACAATTTCTAAGATCAAACAGCAAAATGCCAAAAGAAAAGATGCTGAATGTGATAGGAAAGATTTTAGTCCATACTTCTAAAAGTTTATCTTCCCAAGGTATTATCAAACTGCCTGAACCATTTGGGCAGTCAGGCGTTGTAGGTGCTTCGACCAAGGTAGAGTGACATGATGTCTCACCATTATGTTTCAGGAACCTAGCTGCATAATGCATGACAGAATGTGGAACCTGCCAAAAAAAGAAAAAAGAAAAGACATATCATATATCTATAAGAATAACACCATAATGCTTTAGGCATCTACAAGCATGCAACAAAATGATGCTTAACAGAGAGGATAATCAGTATCATACAGCTCAAGATGTTACTTTGGCTAGACAGAATCAGCTTACTTCGAGTAGCATTTTATTTCGACCAATTTACCATGGTATTTCTATAAATGAATTGAAGAACAAGGGAAGTTGGTTAAATAGGATCTAGAACTAAAATTCAAACCTGCCCTTTCTCCACATCAGACTCGTTGACATTTGATGGCCTAATACTATCTGATTTGAACTCTCTTGCATTAGGTGTCTTGTCACTACAAATAAGCTCAGCTGTACGCCAGAAATCCATAACAGTCTTAGCCAAACTCCTAGCTGCACTTCTTTGCTTGCACAGTAAGTTTTCCTGTTTGAACATAGCTCGACGACAAGAAGCAATCAACCTAGACACTTGAGAAGCAGCTGTAGTTTTCCATGATCGTTCCTGTTTACAATTAATTCATGAAACATCAAAACCAACCATAAAGACACCAAACTTATCTAAAATATCAAAACAAAACAAGTGAAAGAGTAGGAACAGGTTCAAAAAATGCCAGATGCAATCACCAATTTATCGGCCATAAGATTACAGGATTGAATCCATAACAAAATGATGACAACGCAATCCCACACTATATGTACCTGCATGAAATCGTTTGCCATCCATGCCATTTCTTCAAGCACAAAATCCCAATGACATTTTTTATGCTTCTCAAGATGCACACTACTAATAGGTAGTTCTCCAGCCCTTTTAAGCCTTGCCTGTGGAATCAAATATGTTGGATGTTTCTAGTTCAATAATCACATGAATTTGACATGCACCATAGCATCTGGATTATACCTCTATTAATTGAGCTTCTTTTAATATAGCATCTTCATGTGCCTTTTTCTGATCTGAAGTGGAAGTTTGAAGGCAAGTGGTAGACAAGGAACTTTTGTTATCAAGGATGACCTTTGGAAACCCAGCCACTGAGGAAAGTAATAACCCTGCATCTGCCCTTTTTGTAAAACTTGGTTGACTTGAAGAAATATCCATTTTTGTTGCCGACTCGCATATGATTTCATCATTCAGTTTCTCAGGTTCTGAGTTGGAAACAGGTGTGACTTCACTTACAATCTCAGTTTTACTATCAGAAGCATTATCTTTCTCCCGAACAACCAAGTCACTGAGGTTTAGTTGAACTGAGCAAGATGCAGTATTAGCATTAATGGGCGAATCAGAATTGAATGCCTCGTTATCTTCTTTGAAAGATCTGGCATCTAGCAGAGACTGTTCAGAGATTGTCTGGTCTCTAAC
The DNA here is from genome assembly GCA_038050645.1 of Hedychium gardnerianum. Taxonomy (NCBI): domain Eukaryota; kingdom Viridiplantae; phylum Streptophyta; class Magnoliopsida; order Zingiberales; family Zingiberaceae; genus Hedychium; species Hedychium gardnerianum. Next base: position 18,970 of record JBBUKS010096785.1, read on the forward strand.
ATCTCCACCTGATCTACCATTTGCTGACCTTAGCATCAAGGGCTGTTCATCATCAGGATTTTCATTGTTAACAGCACCATTTGCAATAATATTTTCATCCATAGAATCTGAATGTAAATTTTTGCTACTTGGACCTTCCACAAAATTCTTATTTCTTGTATCATTCTCGTCAAAAATGATCTTAGTTTCATCATGAGCACCAAATCCATTGATATTGCCAACATCACATGTGTTCTTACTTACACTAGACTCCAATGGGGTAGAAAGTAAACCAACTGGTATAAGACCATCCTCTACAGTAAAAGCACAAGACTGAGAGGAGGTATCTTTATTCTCAGGAATAGATGAATGTTGAATATAGGAGTCATCTAACTGCAAATTTTCAGTTATCTTGACTTCTTTCACTTCCTTAGGCATTTCATCTACAATCATGTTATTGGTCGTGTTATTATTCTGCTCCATATCTAAAGGGATATCTGCTTGATCATCTGCCACCGAAACCTTTAGAATACAATTTTGGTTTTCATCTTTTGCGTTTGAAATGGATGAGAAAGAACTATCCTGAGCTTTTATATCCTTTGATGCAGGTGCATTTGATGATGCAACAGAAGCTTTGTTGCCATGTCGCCAAGCAGCATCAGTCAAACTTAAATTGGCAGAATCACGAGTTGTTCTCGATCTATTACGCCGCGCATATGCTTGGCCATTAGCCCCAGGTCGGAAGATAATAGAGTCATCTACTTCTTTCATATTATGATTTACGCCAACTTGAGATGATTGTTCCAATAGAGCAACACTACCTCTTTTACCTCTATGTTTGGCATATCTCTCTCCATGAACTTTGCTGTTTTCCTGTTTAAAAAGCAACAAATTGTCTCCAATATTAGTTTCACGACTCATGGAACCACCAGGTTTCCCACTGCTTTCAACTGAATCTCCATGCGGTGAAGCAACCAATGTGAAACTACCTTTAGCTTCACTGTCAAGCAAAACCAGAAAAAAAAAGGAAAATAGTTCAATAAAACAACTGCGTGATTATTACAATAAACACGTCTTATGCACATTGACTGAGGAACAATACCTGGTAACATATGGCTCAGCATGTTGGTCTGTACAAGAAGTAGATTGTACACTGGCAGAAGCTCCATGACCAAATTTAAAATCCAAGGGATTTCCACCCTGCAACAACCAAAAATAGTCAATTAAATAAGAAAAACATAGAAAAGATCAGCATGACAATTCAATAAGAATTAAGACATTAATCTGGAAATACTTTCTCAAGAAATTCAAGCTCCCTTCTTCGCTCTTCCCTAATCTCAGATTCGTTCCTGTAGTTAGCACATGATGAAATTTAATCCAAGGCATTTAAAAACTAAATAAGCCCAAACAACTTTCAGTGAAAACCTACTGTAGCTCAGCCTGAGCCCTCTCGATTTCTGCATGACCTGGTGAGAGTTTGGTGTCTACACCAAATCCACACTCTACAACACCTCCCATGGGCTTGTGCTTTAATCTACTGGAAGAGAATATCCTGGGCTATGCCCATACTTGCATTTGATGCTAATACATCATTAAACCAATATTTCATTTGCTGGTCTACTTCTGAAAAAAAAAATACAGTCAGCAATGATCGTAAATATGGAAACAAAAAGAAACACACACAGACAGAGAGAGAGAGAAAGAGAACAACAATGTGCATATCCATTTCCACATCCAAAAGGTAAAAATAAAAGAAAAATATAAAGTTGAGCATCAGCTAAGATTTCTGAGTTTGTTTCATAGTTATATATTTGTGACCTTCTGCATAGGTAGAGTGAGGTTAAAGTTAAACATGTGCCTATACTCTGTCTATCGGAATTATTCCTGAAAAAGCAAGTCAGAAGTTAAAAGATACAAGGTCCATCCGTGAACATAAAAAAATTGCATTAGCTGAGGCATCTTAGATGGAAAAATTGAATTCCTTAAACTAAAATCCTCCTCTGGAGATGTTGCAATGCATTTTTCTTGTTAATTTACAACATTTTGATACACCAAGAAGTAGCTCTAGTATGCTTTTGGGCATAACCATGATTTTTGTACCTTTACATCAATCCTTGGCTTATCAAGTTAACATAAAAGGAATGTGAAGTTTAAGTGTTTAAGTTCTCAAGACAAACCCATGTATTTCCAACATAAGCAATAACCCAATAGGAGAGCAATGAAGCTGCTTCAAAAATTACTATATTAGCCAAGCTCCAGCAGCAATTTCAAAAAAGCAAACATGATAATAAATTTAAAACTTTGAACAGTTAGAAATGTACTTTGATGCACAATGAAATTTTGTTTCAGATGTCATGCGAGAATTGTGTTTAAACAATTATATATTATAGAACTAATATTCTCATTGTGAAAATGATAAAATATTAAAATGTAATATCAATATACTCATCTAATAATCATACTTTTAAATTACTATTTGTTCCTTCTGATACCTGCTATTTTAGTTCCAAAATTATAATGCTATTGCAACTCAGATGGTCAAAGTAAAGTTCAGCAATTGGTAAAAAAAAAAAAATCTGATATTTGAATAAAACAATTAAGTCATTGACAAGAAATGATATTGAGACAAACTGGGAGAGAGAGTTTATAGGATGAGATTTCGCTCCAAGATAAATATTGAAGGTAACATTCCCAGAATTTAACAGAAGATCTACTACTAAACCATGTGAAAACAGTCATTAACATTTTATCCCCCTCCACACAAAAAAAATAGTGTTTTTTTAAGTCTTCTTCAGATTTTTAAAGCAAAACCTATGGTAAATAAGGTAATCAAGAAAAATCAATATTCCCTGCCTAGCCAATGGGAATATTTTGGTCACATTTACATATTACAAAACTAAGACATGTTGACACAAACCAGTAATAGAAAATCACCTAGCATACTACCTGTAGGTGATAAAAATCACCTACAGGAACTCATATATGGTTAATGGCTGGTTATGATGATAATTTAATTATCAACATATGAGGTCACATAAACTGGATCTCATAAATGAGGTCACATCTGCACATGGAGGATATTTCTGGACATGGTGATCAGAATCCAACCTCAAGTGCATCTTGGTCAGACATCTGGAAAGCAAATTATAACAGCTAATATATCTAAAGCAGTTCTCAGCAGTTTTTTGGCACGAACTGGCAAACAAGTGGTCATTAGGTAATTTGGACCCCTATCTCCTACTCCATTCCTTGAGGATAAGAATTGTTTTGGTCAAATGTGTATGACCAACCAATTTGGCTACGGGGATCCATCCAATTCAACTCCATGACAAAGAGTTGTAAGCTTGGTCATCAGCAGCTATGTTGCCGCCTTAATTTTGTTTGTAGATGGATTAAAAAGACCTCTTACATGAATTGGGTGTTTATGGCCCACCTCGCATCATGCCCATATTAGAATAATCTAAACGTCAGGAGTCCTTGGAAATGCAAATTTCTCTCTTACCCCAGCTTTCTATAAATTAGGCAATGAACTAGACACCAATAGAACCCACTCTTTATGGACACTCTTGATTGACAGGTTCATCCTCCCTAGTCTAAGACCAAAATGAGTAACTTTCCATGTTCAGAGTGTTCTCTAGAGGCTGAATCCAATGAAAAATTGACTCCAAGCATTATTGTAAAGAGACAACCTTCTTTCAATTTCCTTCCTTGTTAACGTTGTCTTTAGTTGTTTTTATATTCTTTGAAACTTTAATCTTTGTGCAATTCCACTATAGTGGACAAAATTATGTTGAAGTCTAACTAGCTGAATTCCACTAAGTGTGTCCATAGCATACATTTGTTACGTAAGAATAGCGCGTATTTACATAAACAATCATCTTGATTTGTGCACTGAAAGCAGTTATTATCGAATAAAGGAGAAAAAAAATAAGGTAGTGGATAAATAGCAGAAAACAAACCGAAATGGTGGAGAAAGACAACCTGGACAAATTTCCAGAAGCAACAAGGAAGTTAGCATCAATGAATTTATTATTCCCACCCTAGGCATACTCTCTTGAAGCAAAACTCCGTAAATGGAATGCATAGATAAACCTATGTCTTATGATTAAGGACACATAAGCAACATTGATATTCCTGGGGTAAATATGCTGGCAGCAAGTAGGGCACATTGAGAGCTCATCCTAACAAGTGACTACACGCGTGCAAAGAGTAACAGAAACATTGAATCACACGAAAAGGAACTAACCAACTATTAAATCAATGCTAAAGAGAACAATTCAGAATTTACAACTACAAGACAATGTCATTTGCATGGCGAAAAAATGGCAGGACTGAAAAGTAGTACCTTTGCATGCAAATTCAAGAGCTCGAAGTCACTTTCGCGCAAGGATTACAACAATTCAATCGAAAGGGAGGTCCCGAACAAGCGTAGTAGGCGAAGGTCGTCCCCCTATGGTGAGGGGGGAAGAAAACAGCGTTCTCTGACGTTGGTCAGAGCACGAAACTAAAATAGTAAAACCCAAAAGCATCAGAAAGAGGTAATTGACGAAGAATGAGCTCGCTGGAGGACCAAGTAGGCGGGTCGTAAGCTAGGCTAGGGTTAGGGCTCGACGCAGGGATGAACGGAAGGAAGCACCAAAAGAGGTCGAGATGAATGCTAAGATTTCGCTCAACCAAAGGAAGAATCCGACGAGATCGCCCGGACGGGAAAAACAGTTAGGGTTCTTGGAATCGAGGCTTATTAGGGTTCGTGATCGAAGTCGAGAGCGAAGGAGGGAGGGGAAGGTCGCGTAGGGGAAGATTGGACAAGGAGATGTAAGAGCGCAGGGCAGGGGTGGTCCGGTCGAATTCAACCAGCTCGGCCCCATTGACCGAACCGGACGCCTGACTCGAATTGGACTCAAAATGACCGATCCGGATTTGGAGGATCCACTCAATGGATCTGGGAATCTGCATGAGTTTGAAAACTCCAATTAAAATTCATGAAATTTATTATCTTAATGATTTCTCATACTTATCTCATTTATCATTAAAAAAAAATTAAAAAATTAAAATAGACTCTCACAATTAAATTTAATAAATTTTTCACGGGATAATCAATTCGATCGCTCGGAACTAGAAGCTCCAATTAGAGATCAAATAAAAATTGAAAATGATCAATAATTATAAAGTCTAATAGTGACGTTATCCGATTTGATTAATTTTTTTTATTAATAGTTAAGTTTTTATTTTTTTCATGTACTAATTACTATTCGGTTTAGTAAATAATCCTAAGACAAACTAACAGAGATATTGAGAATCTTGAGACAAACTGACAAAGACATTAAAAATGAACGCTTCACCATTTAATAAAATTTTCATATAATAATCAATTCGTATCGCCCGAAACTAGAAGCTCCAATTCAAAATCAAACAAAACTAGAAAGTGATTAATAAATATAAAAGTTAGTAGTTAAGTTCGACATTATCCAATTTTATTATTATTTTTTATTAGTAGTCAGGTTCATATTTTTCCTCATAACGAATTGACAGACACGTTGAGGACGAGTATTTTGCCATTTACCACCAATAATTATAAAAGCACCTATAAAATTTAAATTTGGTTTAGTTCATCTATAACCATATTAATATTTAAAAATTAAATAAGAATATTAGGTTAAAATAAAAAAAATGCCCCTTATATATCTATTATCATTAAAAAAAAACGTATATAAAAGATCTCCAATTTTAATTTTTTTATATTAATATTAACCAAAACTATTCTAATACTATTACTTTAACATAAAATAATTCCAGTTAAATTCATAATAAAATTTACTTTTCATCAGAACCACTCGACACTGATCAATCAAAGAGGAAATAATTTATCTATTATAAAAAAATTTCTTTTAACACTAGTTAAGATTATTTCAACTTATTTAAAATTACTATAATAATATTTATTAGAATAATTTAGATTGCTCATGAGTCATGAATTAGAGACTCGCACCGCACAACAGTTCCCATGCGGAAGCTCGCACCGGGATCCCTCGGCCTCGAGATGTCGCGACGCGGCGCGTGAGCGACCCGAGCGAATCGCTCCTCCCACGTCACCCCCACTTCGCGGGTCCCTGATCTTGAAGTTCCTAAAGTACCCCCATTTGCTTCTATTATTCACTGATTTGTCCTCCTTCGTCGAGTGAAAGAGATGGTCAGTTTAGTCAATTGGCGCAACAAGCAACCGACTTACCTTCGCTGGATTATGGAAACCGCTGCAAGCTGGTCCGGCTCTCCCGTAACCTCGTCTATTTATAGGAGCTGCCTCCTCCCTGTTGGTTGTGATTCGGATTCATCGCTCCTTGCTTCTGTTTCTTGCTCGTAGAAGAGGTCGAGATTGGGAGGTGTATTTTTCTAGGTAACGATGAGGATGAGCTGCAACGGTTGCCGTGTGCTGCGCAAGGGATGCAGCGAAGGGCGGAGTACCATCCGCCCTTGCTTGCAGTGGATCAAGAGTCCCGAGGCGCAGGCCAACACCACCGTCTTCATCGCCAAGTTCTACGGCCGCGTCGGCCTCATCGACCTCTGTCCGGTACTTGTTTTTTTTCCTCAATTGATCCCTTCGATCCTTTTCTACTACTTTCTTAGTCTTGATCAGTGATCACAATTGGGGATCGGGGGATTTGGTGTGATTTGATCGATTTCTATGCAGCTATATTCCGATCGCTTTTGTACGGGCCTGTGGGCGGATGTTGAACCCGATCTGTGGCTCATCCATGACGCCGTGCAAACTGCTAATTAATTACAATGTAAGTTGTAGAAATCTACCTCCTCTCCTTATCAAATCAATTAAACAACTCGCTTCCAGAGATCTCTAGAACTATAACTGCCTTCGTAGACGACATTTAAGAATATTCTATCAGTAGACGCGTGATCGACACAGGCCGATCGAGCTGTCCTGATCCCCTTCACAACCGATGGCAGCACTAATTGTAATGTAAAACTAGTAATCAAATCCCATCAATTAGGTTTTGCTCGTGTCGGGAGCCCGGCCCGACATGCTCAGAAAATTGGGCGATGGGGTCGAAGCGCTCGGCCCAGTCTGGGTTTGAGCTGAGAGGCCCCCAATGGAGGGTGCGGGCCGAGATGGCCCACTGCAATGTCTTCGTCTTTCATATTATTTTGAAAATTTCTTATTTAATTCAATTAATGAATGTGGACGAATAAACTAGATTCGGTTTATTTCTCAAATAAACTCGTGATGCTTTTTTTAATGCTGTAAATTAATTTTTAAAATAGTTATAATAGTGATTGCTATTGTATATTTAAAAATTATACTATTTATTTTTCCTCTCTCCTCTTTGGGACATGCATTAATTCTTAAATCATTGTTGCTTATGTATATTTAAAAAAAATAAAAAGAAAAGGATAGGGGGGATTTACATAGTTTATTATATATTAATTTAAACTAGTAATTATATATTTTTTAGTTTTTTGGTCTTAAATATGTGATATGTCACAATTATTAGACTACTGGAAAATTACTACATAAGTTCCTTGTGCACTCAAACGATGTGGAAACCGCCAGGTAGACTCACTGATGCAGTCCCTCGTCGCTAGCTGGCTCCGCATTCACTCCGCATTCAGATCGAGGAAGCGTCGTGCGGTCCCGTTCTCCGCCGTCGCTTCCTCTTCCTCGCTCTCCGCCGCTGACGCCTTCCTTGATCTCTCCCTCCTCTCGACAGCAGCTCTCCTCCCATTCCTCCGCGCCGCAGACTCTCAGGCTCCAGCCTCCTCGAAGTCCTCGCGTTCGAAAGCCGGCAGCCACCGTGGCGCAGGCTCCGCCTTCACCGCCTTCTTGGCAACAGAGCAGGAGGCGAGTAGCCGGGTCGCCTCGCGCACCCGCTGGAGGATGGCTCCTCTACATCATGGTCCGTGATCCCGCGCAGTGACTCCTGGATGAACAGCTGGGAAGTCAAACCGTTGACTGACTGGCCGCTGGGCGAAGGGGTCTGGATGATCTGCTTGATTGAACGCCGGTCGGCGGTGCTCCGCTGATCTGCCGCTTTGGGCCTCCGGTCTGGTACTGGTGAATGG
>JBBUKS010097420.1:7228-26973 GCA_038050645.1 Hedychium gardnerianum
TATGGTTGGCTGTTGGCTGGCGCCACCTGCCCTGCACAGTGGGGGCACCAAGCAGCAGAAGCGCCCTTGATGAGTTGGAATTTAGACGCGTGAAACGTGCCTCGTGTTGTCCGAATAGAGTGGCCCGTGATTAGATTATTATATATTATTTAAGATTTTTTTAATAATAATTAATAGATCTGAGAATATTAATTATTAATTATTTAAATATCGGATGCCAATTAATAAAACATGCACCTCGTATGTGAGTGCGCACCGTCCACATACCTTCACCTCTCGTCGTGGTCCATTCTCATTCTCATTCCCTCACCTAACTCAACACTTTCCTCCTCCTCCTACGTTGCACTCATAAAATATCCATCCTTCCCTTCTATAACGCCTGCATCGCTCGCTGCAAAAGCGTGGCATTGTCGTTCCGGTAAAAACTGATGGGTCGGTTGATTTGGTACGAGCAGTGCCAGTCGGTCCGCTCGACAAGAATCAAACAGCAGCAACTGAACCAGGCCCAGCCGTGCGCAGTTGGTATGCCAATCATGAGGCTTAGCGAAGCTCTTGCCTAGTGCCAGTGGCCCTGGAATCGCAGTGCCTTCTTATTCGGCTTTCCAGTTTTATATACACAAATCCATCTCCACTTCTTATTCGGCGTTGCTCTCCTTTAACGACCCAAACCGTCAGCTCTTTCCCCTCCTCGGATTCCTCTCGGTTTCTTGAATTGCGGGATGAGGATTGGCAGGTGGAGCCGAGGCCCGGTCATCGGCCGCGGCTCCTCCGCCGCTGTCTCTGTAGCCACCGACATTGCGTCCGGCGACGTCTTCGCCGTTAAGTCGGCCGAGATCTCGCGCTCCGCCTCCCTGCAGCGGGAGCGGAGGATCCTGTCGTCGCTCGATTCGCCTTACGTCATCTCTTGCTTTGGGTCCGATGTGATCTTGGATTTGCCGTCGGGGGGTTGCAGCTACAACCTTTTCTTGGAGTACGCCGCGAGGGGGTCGCTGGCGGACGACGTGGCGAAGCAGGGCGGGCGGCTGGATGAGGCGGCGATTCGGTCCGAGACCGGCGACATCCTCCGGGGCTTGGCTTACCTCCACTCCAGCGGCGTCGTCCACTGCGACGTCAAGGGCCACAATGTCCTCATTGGCTCCGACGGCACCGCCAAGCTCGCCGACTTGGGCTGTGCCCGCCGGATTGGCGAAGAACGCTGCGAAATAAGGGGCACGCCCATGTTCATGGCTCCGGAAGTGGCCCGCGGGGAAGAGCAGGGGCCGCCGGCCGACATGTGGGCCCTCGGCTGCACCGTGATCGAGATGGCCACCGGGCGGGGGCCGTGGTCGGACGTCTCCGACCTCGCCGCGGCGCTTCACCGGATCGCCTTCTCGCCGGAAGTGCCGGAGCCGCCCAGTTGGCTCTCCATCGAGGGGAAGGACTTCTTGAGCAAGTGCTTGGTGAGGGATCCCAGGGAGCGGTGGACGGCGGAGCAGCTCCTGGAGCACGAGTTCATGAGCTCCTCACCGTCAGCGACGACAACGACGATGACGAAATCTGGCGCCGAGCGGCGGTGGGAATCCCCAAAGAGCGTTCTCGACCAAGCACTCTGGGAATCGCTGCTGGAAACCGACAAATGTCAGTCGCCCGATGATCCATTGACGAGAATGGAGCAGTTAATCGGCGCCGGCATTCCCTGCTGGAGATGGGACGACGACTGGGTGACAATCAGAAGCAACGGCGACGGCGCCGCCCAATCCAATTCTTTGAAGAATTCACATTAGCGACATTGATGGTGCAAATGCTTTTTGTGATAATATATTTAATTGTTCCAGTTCCAAGGAAACAAACACGAAGAAAATCCAAATTGAGATTTTGGATCAGCACAAGTGCAAGATATTATCAATTTGGGGAAAGGTAAAAGGCGGGCAGTGGCTGGATGGTGAGGCATAAAGTGAGGAGGAAGAGTCAGATGTTGGCAATGGTTGCTTCGTCGTTTTGAGTCTGAGCTGGGACGGTGGCCACTTTCCTTGCAGTGGAGATTTGCAACTCCACTGAGCAAGGTGAAGAATCTGAATCGGAGGTGAGGTGGGGATCTGATCACAGGACAAAAATCTGTCTGGCTGGAATAAATGTGGAGGCGTGGAAGATCTAAATGTGGCTGCAGCAACATATTTTCAATGCGTCACTCCATGTAGATCTGCAGATTGGCCAGCAAGGGTTCCATCATGCAAGGGCTTTACAACCAGCGGTCCAAACTGCTTGCTTGGGACTAGAGGCTAGAGCTATTGTCAAAGCTAGAACAAGTACAGTGGTCTAATATTTTTATATGTGATCTCTTTCTAAACAGCTGGTCATTTTACAAGGACACCTTGTGAACCAGTTGGATAGTAAATAAATATTCTTAAAAGTCCTTCAATACATCATGTCTAATTCAAAAGTCAAACAACGTATATAATTTGAGACAAATTACAAGTCAACTATAAAAAAATGACTTAGAATTCTATCAGTGTTTAATGACATCTTCATTGCAGGGAAGATCCTTTTCAATATTAGTTGCAACTGGTGAATACGTTCTAACTCAAAAGCAAATAAACCAAATGATAATGGTTATGTTTCTTCAACTACATTGACTTTTTCAAAAGTCCAGACTTCTTTCACACACAAAAAAGTTACATTGGATCGCATGTAAAAAATATAAATATCTACCAGCAATGCAAGACTATAAACCATAACAATTTCTATTTATCAAATTAAACAGACTCATCACTTGCATCAAAACAAACAACACAGAAAAATAGTTCAGTATTTACTTCATTGAAGCAATCATTCAGTTAATTCCAGATCTAATGAACAACTATATTAAACAAGTTAACTTTACAATGATGTAAAATTGTGATCCCTTCTGACTTACTATGCTTACACTTCTAGTCTATCTAAACTTATCATCCACAATTGACACATCAGTTATGTTAGGCCAATCTAACTTTCAAACAAAATGTTTAGGCTACTAAAAGCCATCTTGGGCCTACCAAAAGGCTTTCCCAGGTTGACACAACAACCAAAACACTTTGGTTGATCTAACCCTTCATCATCTCGAAGGGTCATACAGGATGAAGATCCCTAGGTAACAATCCCTACCTAGAAGCCAAATCTCTAAGATTATAATATTCAACATAGACTTTGGGTCCTCCAAGTTTGATGGTTATCCACAAGTTCAAAGCTCCTCACGGCTCCATGAAGTCTATCATCTAAGATAGACCACTTCAATCTTTAAAACACATCTTGCACTCTTGATGCACATGATCAAACATGGGTTAGAACATCGAGATTTTGTGGCCCCCAAAGAACCTGCGACCCATGAAGATCCAACTCCAGAATCCGCCAACATGTTTCTTTTGGCATCTAGGTCTAAAAATGCATGATATAAATAGCTTTAATGCACACAAATTAGATACACGCATGCAAAATGAATGAGAATGAACGTATCATGGCATCAAGAGGATTAACAAAATGTCATTAGATCTAAGAATAATTGAAACAAAGGAGATTTTAGTGATAGAAACTGTTACGTCGCCTCCATGATATTCAAAAGTCACCTAGGCAGTTGCTGGAAATCAACAATGAAGAGGTGACAAAAAAAAGGAGAAAATGACAGGCTTGGTCGGTTGAAACCCAAGGTTTCTTATATGATCTCTTCACCTCCAATCATAAATGATTTCAATTGACTGGGCAATAATCGTATCAACTTTTAGTCTACTAGATAGTATCAAGTTGACTGCTATCAACTGCTCATGGCTAATGTAGTGTTTGGATGAAGATCAAGAAATAATTGAAATATCCTGTATAAAGTCATCTAACATTCAGTTTATTAGACATTCCATAGCATAAAACAGAACATAATTTAATGAGTTACAAGAATGGAATTGGAATAATGATAACAATAAATATGACTCTCCTTGAGATATTGCAAATAGGGAAATTCTCAAATACAAAAATGACCCCTTCTTGACCTTCACACATGCAAAAGAGTACAAGGCATGATTAAAATATAGAAAGAGAGAGAGAGAGAGTATAACAGGAACAACCAACCTAGGTGTATACCATCTTTGTTGATCACATTCCGAGTTCACTAACATTTAAAACTTGTAGCACTTGATAATATAGCAAGCAATCGATTAATCCAAGGAAACTTTCCTTCTCTTAATTTCTTTTGCATCAGTATTCTCTGTGTGCTCCAAACTATTCTTGTGCTTACCTGTAAGGTAATTTATCAACTCCTTGAATCTGTCCTGTGCATCCACATCACTTTCAGACTCTACCTCGTCATCAACTTCAACCATTTCCTTGATTTGTGATCGACCTTCGTCGCCTTGTTTTTCCTTTTCGACATTGCTCAGGGTCGAGGAACCCTCAATTTTGGCACGAGGCTCCACTGAATCATAGAGTGGCAGTGCTAACGAATTGGTCGCCTTGAGATGAAGAGACCTCACATGCTTCCACTTCTTTGGCACATTCAGAACGACTCCCTCGATGGCAGCCATTACATTGTCGATTAGCTCATCCCTTCCCTGGGAAGCCCGCCCCACCTTGATCTCGCTACTTGTGGTCGGTCCGAGATGGAACTTGGTCGAACCGCATGCCCGCCGGAGATCTTCCGGCCACGAAGAGATGGCAAGATCGAGCGGCATGGGAGCTCTGTTGTTCCCCTTCTTCTTCTTACTGAAGAAAGGGTCGCCGAGAAGGGAAGGTAGGAGGGGAATGAGGCGGCGGTCGGACAGGAAAAGGTCGTGGGAGGCGGCGAGGGAGCGGCGAGCCTCGGGGGTGCGACAGCGAGAGCGGATCTCAGAGAGGGTAAGGACGTCGGACAAGGGGAGGTCGAGGTCACGGACAACGTCGCGGGCGGCGGAGGGGGCTAGGGAGGACTTGGGGCGGTCGTCGACGAGGAGGCAACAGGAGGAGTAAAGGCGATGAGGGAGGGGTACACGGAAGTTGTTGGGGCGGACGCCGCGAGGGACCTTCTTGGTGGTGAGGACCAGGTGGAGGAAGTCGTCGCCGGGATGGCGGCGGAGCCACTTGAGGAGTGCGTCCACCGCTCGGGCGACGACGTCCCGCTTCGCCCTGGAGGTTGATGAGGACGGCAGCGGCATCTTCTGTTATCGCCAAAACCCTAGCGACTGCGGGTTCCTTGATATAATAAGCAAACTTAATCAAGGGCAATTTGCAAAAGGATGCTTTATTTTTATTTATTTATTTTTCTCTCAAATCAAGCAGTTTTTATTTTATTTTATTGGGCAATTCAATTGCCCTAAAAGCTATTTTTTTTATTGGACAATAATTGCATAGAAAGCAACTAATTGCACTAAAATATTTTTGCAACAATAAACAATTTACTAAAAGTCTTTGCAGAAACAAAACCTATATTTTAAATATTTGTTGCAAAAAAATCATCACTTTAACAACCCCTCTAAAACAACCCCACATTCTTTTAAAAAAAATCATGAAAGGATTTCCTTTAATACACCGACCATTTATATAATGAAATCAAACATTCAGTAAAATATTTTATAATTAAAAATTAATCCTCAAATTTATTAAAATAATTATTTATGTAAATACCAACTACATCAACTCATTGTGGCAAATGAGTTGATGTAATTGGTATTTACATAAATAATTATTTTAATAAATTTGAGGATTAATTTTTAATTATAAAATATTTTACTCGTGGGGAGCAAATATTTGTTGATAATAGTTATCAATTCAGTAGATAAAGTCAATCAGCAGCACATGAGGGAGAGGTATTGTAAATAGCATTCAACTTTATCACAAGAAACCGGGAATCCAAATTTCCAATAAAAGCAACAAAATCTACCTCACATTTTCTCAGATACCGGGCAATCTTAACAAGCTTAGTTATTTGAAACTTCAGCAGTTCAGATTTACAATGATTTATTTGATAAAGTTAACTAAAAGAAGGTTATTCTCCTTCAGTCCTCCAACTCGATGATTTTCACCACCGAATCATCACCGACTTTCTGGCAGACGACGACTCGGTCATGAGACTTGATCAAACCAGAAGCCTTACCATGATCAAGAGCAACCTTCAGAACTGACTCGTTGGTCGCACTAGTTGACTCAGCCTGCAGTAGGAGACAATTCGTTGCTTAGTATCAAGAAGGTCAACGACAAAAACGAAGTAATAAGGTTTTGAATTTACAGAACAGAAACCATAAGAACAGAATTTAAAGAACATTAATTAAATTTAATATCAAATTAATCCCTAATTCTCTTCCCCCATGTCTCCATATCACCTAATTCCACTGGTTTGAGGCTCCATAGAATGTGTACAGTTCCACCGTCCTCTAATCCTAAAGGTGAAGTGATTTCCTTTGCTGGTTCAATTGCCATCTAAAGGGTCACATGTAGGTCAAGGAGACTATCAGTGAGGTCATGGCAATTATGCTACCGAACAAGGAAAACACAAATGTTCTTATTGTGAAAAACTTGGACACATCAGTGTCAGCTACTCTCTCCATGGCTATTCATTGATCATCCTTTCCAAATAACTCATGTGGCTCAATCAGAACCTACTTCCCAAGAGAGTCCATCATCCAATATTACAATGTCCAACAAGAGCATTCACACTTCGTCCAGCTCCAAGTTGCAGCCAACGCCTCATTTCAGTCAGTTACCTCTTTGGTAGATACATCTACTACTTGTTTATTGATGATCCCCTGGATTCTTGAATTGAAAGCCTCACCAATGAATACTTGTTTATCATCTATCATGCCACCACCAATGAATTCTATCAACATCACAATTGCGAATAGGTCAGACTCATGGATTAAGGGCACTGGAAATTTCTCTTTCACCTTTGTAGTATTTATCTTATATTTTTTTTCTATCGCTAAATTTCCACCAAGTTTATTATCTATTAGTACACTCATAAAATGTTTGACTTGTTCTTTCATTTTCATCCAAGATGCGAAGATGAGTAAAATGATTAATGTATGACATAAGTTTTGCAGACTGCCAACTGAATGTGCCTTCATCATCCTCTATTTTTCTAGCGTCTCCATCACTTCATTAGATATATATTTGTCTTGGTTATCCTAGTTTCCAACATTAAAAAAACTGAACAATCTGATTGAAATGTATTGTTCCACTAGATTACCAAAAGTTTACATTAACCGACACAAGCAATCCTCTTGTATAGTTTGTGCTGATCATTGTCGATAAGTCTCATATCATGTCAATAGTTGACATACCTTGGCACGCTAAGGCACGCAACAAGATGAATTCAAGCAATACTAGTTAACTTTATAATTTATTCCTCTAACTATTACTTAATCACTAGAATTTTATGTTTGTATACAGCAAGTGGAAGAAGAATGCATAAGTGTAACTTATATTGATTTATCCCAACATGCATTGAAGTAAAAAAAAAATGAGTAGAATTATTTTTAATTCAATTGCTAATATATATAGGTTGAGTATTATAACAAAATTTAACCTAATTCATAATGGAAATCTTATCAAAATTCATCTTCGTGTGCTTTAGCACATGATAAAATGGGTTGAATATTATAACAAAATTTAATCCAATTGACTATTTAATTATAAATTATGCTAAAAGATATTAAAGTAATAAATCATCTGAATTTATGTCATCATCTTTAATGCATATCAAAGTTTGATGAGTGTAAGCATAACACGGTACTGAAGTACCATTTCAGCTGAGAACTGAAATTTCAGGTATAAAATGATTTTAATATTTTCCCTAAGTACACAGTTGTTTCTTTTTCTTGTTTTTTTTTTCGTTTCTTATTCATCTCTTTTCTCCCATCACCTCCAATACTCTACTGATGTCATATGTCAGCAATACAATATGGTATTGCAACTGTCTCGTTCTAATCAACCACCAAAACTTGACTCAAAATGAAATTTTAATCCTTGGTGTGCTTATTAAAGTTATTCACAATGATAATGTTGAAGAGTAATCTACCCATGCTTTCATAGCGATTAGCAACAAAGCGTAGCAATTCAAGCGAGGGATGCAAACTCTCCCTCTCTCTCTCCCTTTGCTACGATTCAAGCTGGGATGATTAAGAAATTGCTTAGATCAACCTAGATTTCTAAAATCACTCTAGGTTGATGTAACCAATTTCACCTTTTTTTCATTCTCGATTTGATTGGATTTCATACGATTTCAAACATTTATAGTAAATTGTAGCTATTACTAGATAATTTTAACAAATCTCTAGTTCTTTAAGTTCGTGTCAACCTTTGTAGTATGCCCAATTCCATATAAAATACTGAATTAACCTTCACCGATATCAATCCAAGCTGGGTGATAACCATGTACTTTACATATATAGTAGCATATTTAAGAGCGGATGGATCCAAAAGATGTTGACAAGTGTTGGTTGCTACTGAAAGACAAGACACAGGAAAAAAAGAGAATAGCATATTAGTATTTTGTTTGATATAAAAAGTGTTCTTGAACAGTCGTAAACCTCTTATAAAGATTTTAGAATCCAATTAAACTGACCAAGTCTATTTATGATCTGGACAGATAAAACAATTCTAGTTAAAAATTGAAATAGAATAGAACAAACAGTACATTCAATAACAGAAAATATAGAAACACTTACAGGATGGCGAGGGTCAGCAAGCATGGGGAAGAGGCCTCTAACTATGAGTGACTGTCTTGCCTGCCGATGATATTTACTTTAGTTAGCTTAACTCATTTTTTTGCATTATCAATAGTTAATGGACTGTTCTACTGACAAAAGTGATGAGTAATGGGAATAATTCCGAGGCAAATTATACTAATGACACTGAAATGAAATGAAAATCTTAACTATAGTTGCTGGAAACAATAAAACAGAACGAAACAAGATACTAATATTCACTAGAGCATATAAGATGATTGGCTGACCACTTACTTCAAAAGCACCACTGAAACTCCAGCGAAGTTGGTTTGTCTTGAGTCGAGGAACGACCACAGATAATACAGGCATTGTGGGCCTATACTTAGCAATTAACCTAAACAAACAATGAAAGGAACCTCATGGATGTCAGGAATTTTCACAATGCACTGGTAAACACTACAATGATGAGTATTTTAAAGAATTTTACTAAATTAGCACCTTGCAGCTCTTCCAGATGAAGTGAAACAAACAATCACAGAAGCTTTAACTTTGATAGCAGCACGCACCTAAAGTTGATCAGTACCAAACATTTTATAATCTGCTTTGTTCCGAATTTAGGACGAGTTCATTACTTTTATTAAAATATATATTTTCCCCTATTAATTATGAATATCCTCTTTACAATTAACTAAAATTGTTGTATTTGATGAAGACTTGTGCTGTTTGGGCTATTTTGAGCATTGTTTGGGATGTCAAATTGAGTAAGAAATTCCTAGAAATAAGGATGTAATCGTAGGATGGGAAGAGATTGAATTGGATTTGATTTGGGTTTTGAATTGAAATTGGTTGGACCATTATTGGGCTGAGTTCAGTTTAAGTTCAAGGAGTTTGAATTCGATTTGGTAGTAAAGGGTATAGGTTTAGTTGTTTGGGAGAGGATAACTTGTGGGAGAAAGGAATCACAACCGCCATCTCTATCCCATCTGCACGAGAGATGAGCACACAGACTTGTTTTAGAAAAGAAGGTGGTGATCTCCTTATTTACTACTCTCAAAATCCCAAAACCTGTTATCCAACTTACAAATCCTATTCTCCATCAAATTCCTTGCTCTAGCCGCTCCCACCTGCTACAATTTATGCTGCCAACTATAGCAGTAAGGAATGCTGCAAGAAGACTGTTGTCCTCTTTTTTTCAACACCCAAAAAATTGAGTTAAGACCTTTTCAAGTCTTCTCAACCCTCCCGTGTGTAGCAATGACTTGTATTTCTTTGATTTATAATAGATTTAGGTTTCCTTAAAATTTATCCCACTGCTTAGGATAGCCCCTTTGTTGTAGGTTTCCGAACCATTGGCTAGGGAAAAGATTGAGAATCAAACTTATTGTTTCCTTATCTTTAATGAATTTACTTGCTGGGATTTCTGTATAAATTGCATAAACCCATGGTTTAGAAAGTAGATGACTTCTATTAAATTTGTTTGATAAAAAGGAGAGTTTCCCAACTATCAAGAGCATTTTCTCACGCCAGTGAATTGATACTAGGGTCATTTTAAAGGTGGGTGATTTCATGCTTATTTCTTTTCTCTGCGAATAAGCATAAAGATTTTGATATCTTGATTGAATCTGTAATTGATGTTTATTATTGTTAATTGGTGTTAAAATTATGATTTCTTAATGTTTAAGTGTTGAAAATAAAGAGAAAATCTTTGGAACATTTAACCATCCAACCTAAAGCAAATTTTGGATCAAAGAGAGGTTTAATATGGTGAAATCAGTATAACAAGTGCAAGATTTCATGATTGCTTTGCTTGTTGAAACTACATACTCTTGATAGTCCAATTTAATAGAAGCATGGACATAGGTGAAATTCTTGAACTACAGTCAAGTATGTTCTATACCAAAATGACTAGACTTGAGAGGAGAACATCCTTTTAATACATAGACAAAATAGAGTACCACTTGTTTGTATGAGATTAATGGGTGTGCAACATTCTAACTTAAACACTCTCCCTTGTGCCTATCATTACTCAATGGTAATAGACCTAGTTCTGCAGTTATGAAAACATATTGAGTTGGATGGAGTTCGTTCCCTCTCAAAATGCCTAGTCACATAAGAGGGACATCCTTTTATGGTCTGGAGCATCCAAACTTCAATAAAAATGATGGATAATTGATTATAATAATACAGTTACTAGGTTAAATCATAATGTTATGATAATTTATGTTAATTTTTACTTATCATTTATCTATGTATGTTTTTATACCAACTAAGAATATTTGTTCTCACCCTCATTTTCGTAAGCCTGTAGATTCATAAGTATAGCAGACTTGGAGATTGCATCATATTAGTTATTTAGGTATTGCTGAGAAATTTTTATTGAAGTTTTTCATGTAAGATATTTACTATTTTTGTATTTTTATCAAGACTGGATATTTGTCTTGCAGTTTTGTTCATGAACAGGATGTTGCTTTTTTATCTTAATTTTGACAGAATTAGACATTGCGGACATTATTCATGATAGAGTTATGTGATTGCATTTCTAAGTTGAATTTTTAGTTTCTATGTGGTATTGTGCCTGGTTGTGATGCATAGTTGTCTTCAGGGATAAATTGTAGAGACAATAGGGGGTGTTGTTCCCTCCTTGAAAAAGGAAGGGACCCTAGGATCATGACATGTATTGTTTTATCAAATTGGATTGGGCAAACGAAACTAAGACCATACAGCTGATGAAGCAATAGACTCCAAGTGGCTCATTGGTTCTCCAACATAATTCACGGTCTTCTTGAAGTACAAATCCTGGTTGAAAACTTTCTCTGCCTGCAAAAGTTATTTCTATGGTTGGAGCAATATAAAAGCAAGAGAAGGGGAAAGGACATTTAGGAAAGGATAAGAATCAATATACAGTAAACCACATGTTTGCTATATATGAAGGTTACAACAGAATCCAAGTTATCTGCTACTAAAATAACCTGCTATTAAAATAAATGTCCTCATTCCCCTACCCGATTATCCTTTCTCTGCTGAGATTTAACACTCAACAATGTCTTATAAATTTCTACACAATCAGCTAACATGAAACTCCACTTTTCCGAATGTAACAAAGCACATGCAGCAGAATTCTCCAGACTCATGATTACCAGAATCCTCAAGCTTCATGAATACCATAACTTAGCATTAAGTTTTATGTCATCTCAACAGAATAATGTTATTCATCCAGCTATCCCTTGTGCCATGAGCATCCAACATTATCTTCCCATTGGCAAAATTTGAATAAACAAGCTTTCCATAATGAAATATATAAAAGTCACTCTGCATTAGTGCCAAGAGTTGAATATGTTGCCAATTTCCTGGTCAAGAAAATATCTATTCAAGTGAAAACAAGCATAAAATTTTCTACTGTACATGTCAATATGGAAGTTTCAAATAACTTGCATATGTAACCACTGCAGAAGTAGGTAAAGAAAGCATAAGAAAAGGAGTTCACATGGAAAACATCTCAAGACATTCAATCTTTTCCATGCATTTTACTAAGAATACAAGGTATAGAAAGCTCACCTCATAACAAATTCTACCCACAGTGGAAATGGTCTCAACAGGATACAATCCTCGAAGAGTTTCAGCACCCAAAAGGATTGCATCACTTCCTGGGAAAAGCAGACAGTTGTAAGTTTAACAAAATAAAATGAGACACTGATGTATGCAGCATATAACAACAACAACACTTGTCCCATTGGAGTTCGACTATTTGAGATTGGCAAATCAAATACATTAATCATGATCTCTGAAATTGGAGATGTTAAAGATAGCAATATTGACTTTAAACAATTTTCTCCATAGAAAAAGAAAATACCATCAAGTATTGCATTGGCCACATCAGTTGCTTCAGCTCGTGTCGGTCTCAGATTGTCAGTCATGCTATCAACGACACGTGTGATGACTGCTGGTTTTCCAGCCATGTTACACTTATAAACAGCAGCCTTTTGGAACAAAAATACCTATAGACAAAATTATGTGACTAAGTGATAAGTTATCAATCACATTAGCTGAAGCAGTAAAAAATCAAGTTAGAAACTCCTTGAGAGAAGAAAGGAAAATTTTGAACAAATAACTCATCAATCGAACTCAGGCTTGGACAATAGATATATGTTTACTATGCTTTAAAATGAGCGTTTATTTGCATCTTGTTTAATGCCAATGAGTATTTCAGCTGCATGGTTATGTCTTCAACAACAACAACAACAACCACACCTTATCCCACTATGTGGGGTTGGCTATATGGATCCTTTTACGTCATTGGTCTCTATCCCTTACTATATCATCATCTATATTTAAATAAATTTTATCTTGTTTTATTGTTGCTAACCAAATCTTTTTTGGTCTTCCTCTTCATAAAAAAAAAGAAGAGGAAATAAAGTAATACTGACCTTCTCAGGTGGGAGATCTATTCCAAGATTCCCACGAGAAAGAATAATTCCATCTGCTTCTTGCAGAATCTCATCAAAATGTGTAAGTCCCTGAAAAAAAAAGTTGAGCAGTGGAAGCAATGACTATAAAGCTTAAAAACAGATGTTTTCTAAAGTCAATTCACATTTCAGCAAACCTCTATGCTCTCAATTTTTGCAAATATCTGAGTTTGGTAAAGATCGCCTAATTTTGACAGGAATTCCCGCGCCTGCATGCAGTGGGAACATAAGAAATCATCTTTTGAACAATACTTAACAAACATACCTACCTTGTGAAATAACTATTGAAAGGACAAAGAAAAGACAAGATACTTGTCAGACAGTAAAGCAGAACTAATGAGTATACATAAAATAACATACTTGTCGGACATCTTCCACATGCCTAGTATAAGACAATGATAGGAAATCAATTTTGTTTTGCACACCCCATGTACTTATAACCTGAAATGTAGATAACAACAAGATTTTAGTCAAATAAGATTGAGACTTTTTTGAGGTAATTCAGAAACAAAAAACAGTATCAGCAAAGATAAAATTGATAATTGAAATAAAAAATTGCGAATGTAAGAGGGACTAGGAAAAATATGAAACAAAGGCTCAATCTAGTGTGGTTGATTGACAATAGAAAATGCATCATAAGGAATTCAAAATGATTATAAGAATCTAAGAAAACAACAAAAAGAATCATAAAGACTGTCTCAACTAAAGGAGTACAGCTAGTGATGGTGTAATCTACAGAAATTAGAAATGAGGATGTGATGCAGCCAAAACAAATGATAGCAAATGAAAAGACGCAGCTATGAACTGTAGGTTCCATTTAAGTATCATGAAAACACATACCAATAGGGGAAAATGTCAATAATAGCAACCTCAGTTATATAGCGGAAGAAGTTTTTCTCGAAGCCATACTCTCAACAGCCATTTTCCCCATGGGAGCATATTCTCTCTTCTATAGATGCATCTTTTGTGGGAAAGATTCACTACTACTGCATATATAGAGAATCTATGATGCATGCTAAAGTTTATATAGGAGAAACAACATGGTCAAGGGTTCTTCAAATCACATATTTAAGTTAACCATAGAGCTTAAAGAAAAGAGTTGATTGGTGTTACATTATGCAAAGTGTCGCTTACATTTTTGTCAGATTCAGTAAGTGTTGGCAAGTCAATTCGGATTTGGGTTACATGGAGAGTGAACAATGACCCAGCCAGAGTAGCAGAGTTCTTTATTATGCAGACTACATCTTCCCCTTTCAACTCAGCAACCTGCATTGATAAATTGTTACAGAAAAAGCTTAGCAATGCCTTGATAACTCAAAAAAGCTTAATAATACAATAAATTCTTAAAGCTAGTTTTCTTTCAACATTCAAGATAAATTGTTTTGTTTTAGGAAAAGTTAGTTTTTGAGTCACTCGCAAAAGCCATACCTCTAACCAAACAGAAGTAGTTTCACTCCCAGTAAACAAGTATTGGCCAATAAATATTGTGTCTCCTGGCTTCACAGCCTGCAAAAGAAGAATAAACTCAGTTCTAGATATTATAAAGTAATTCTATCTGCAACATCAGAATAGAAAATAGTTAAATACAGCCTTTTGTTGGGTTTGAGGCTGCACCGGCTCTATTTATTGAGATAAGCACTACCGAGAAACCGCTAATATGATCAAATATGGAAGCGAACCACAAGAAAAGCTACACAACAAATATTTTTTTGGTTGAAAACCAGCTTGAATACCTTGATGAAGCTAACAATAACCTCCTCAAACAGAAAAACATGGTGGGCAATACACAACAACATGAGTAAGTGAGAGATATAACATAACATCCACAAAAAAAGAGAAAATGCTTATGATATGAGAGTAAGTATAAAAAAAGGAAGGCAAACCACTTCCTACACCATGTACAAAAAAACTCTCAATCGGCCCACACTCCACTCTCAATATCAATGGAGAAATACAACCCAGATTATCTCCCTGAGTTCTGAGATTTTAAAACCTCTCCTTGATGAAAAACCTCCCTAACAAGATTTTTGTTCTACAAAAGGTGATGCATGATTAAGGTATTACAAGCAGAAGACCCAGGTGAGATACCCTTTAAATAAGGTGTTGGGACCAAATCTAAGTGGAAGAAGTCATCAAGAAACAAACCAGGGGAATCTGATTGTTGGATGCAAAGTGGTGTATATTATCTTTAGAGACCTCTTGTGGATCTCACATTGGGGCACAGGCGTGAAGGCCTGAGCCAAGTACAAACAAAGTCCTAGCCATCAAAAGAACAGATAAAAAGAATATAACCCAACATTGTACGAGTACCATTGGAATTCCTCAAACAATGCTCCCACCAAGAAATAAATGAAGTCACCTCAACTTTCTAGGTGTATGTTTACTAGCCTGAAACAGTCATGTTTAGGTTGCAAAATAGTGAGAGAAGCAAAAGGGTAGACGATTGATCAAGAAATAACATATTCGGAGAGACAAGTATGCTTTTTACAAGCATAGATATAAGAAGATAACGCTTACCTTTGATAGATTTGTAAAGTTTATAGGCAACAACTCAGAAGTAGCTTCCTTCTCCTGATCTGGTGTCAAAACAACATAAGCATTCGCTTCAAGTGAAATGGCCTTCTCACTTTTGTTGACAACCTGCAACTCTGGACCCACTGTATCTAACATGACCTGGAACAAGAAAAACTTATGTTATTAAAGCTCAATCAACAAAAAAAGAAACTAAGAACTGGAAAATCGTAATTAGAGCCCTGATTTTGTGGATAACGTTGCCATGAGAAAAAGTGAAAAGGAGAATAAATGCCAGCTAGAAAAATAAATGGAGCCGTTATGAGAGTTCTTTGTGTCCATAGTAGATGAACGCAAGTGCGCACCCACAAGTTGAACATAAGTTAAGCTCAAAC
This sequence comes from Hedychium gardnerianum, assembly GCA_038050645.1. Classification (NCBI taxonomy): domain Eukaryota; kingdom Viridiplantae; phylum Streptophyta; class Magnoliopsida; order Zingiberales; family Zingiberaceae; genus Hedychium; species Hedychium gardnerianum. The sequence continues at coordinate 23,234 of JBBUKS010097420.1, forward strand.
TCCAAGTGAAAGCAGTAGCAGGGAGCATTGGTAGCAAGCAAAAAAGTGAAACATAAAACGAGCTTGAACTCCATAGAATCGAAGAGAAAATAAAGGAAGGAAGAATATTAAAATAAAACAGTGGTAGCAAGCAAGATGAACAACAATTTGCAACCTGAGAAAGCAGTCAAACAAGTGAAATATGAATTAAGCTCAAAACCATAGATCCAAGGAGAAAAACGAACGAAAGAACATTAGTATGGAGCAGTGGCAGCAAGCAAGATTAGCAACAATTTGCAACAGGCTAATACACCCAATTTTATTATTATTATTTTTTAAAAAAGTAAATTTTGCTGAAACTCAGTAATACTGATGGGGGAAGACAACGTATGATTGTAGTAGGGAACTGTGGTAACACGACAAAGACGAGAAACAATTTGCAACAAGCGAAAAGAACTTGGTCAGCTTAAAGTGGCTGGTAACCAAGACTACACTTACTGCACACAACTTTTGGGTGCTCCTGATAGCTGCCTTGAGATTGTCGAGGGTCTCCTGGTGATAGCCAGCGTCTCCCCAAGAGAAGTCAAAGCGTGCCACTGCCACCACATAGTACCCAGTAAATCTCCCATCATCCACGAAAGAAAGCACCAATGACAACCCGCTGCAGGAAAACAAGGCGTACCGGACATGCCAGCCTTGAGGCAGGCGGAGATCACCTCCACCGACCTGGATTTCGGGCCGAGCGTGCCCACGATCTTGGTCATTGCCGGGAAGAAACTCTGCAAAACGGCAATGTGGCCAAGCAATCAGAAGATCCAAATCGTCTGCTTCTCAACCAAGATCCAGTAGAAGAAACATACCGGCTTGGATGGCTCGAGGATAGAGGCCATCCTGATGGGTTCCTCGAGGAGAAGATGAGTGGAATGCATTCTGAGAGCTGCCGAGAACAAAAAAGTGAGCGAATTGGAGATGAAGGAGGGATCGCTCAGAGTGGACGTAGAAGCAGATCGCTACAGCAGCACACTGCTCCCCCAATTGATGCTCCATTCTCCTGTTTGTTCACGTTCTGTTATAATTGACCAGAGGCGGTAACCGGTGGTTGGGTTGCCCGTGATACGGTCCGGCTTAACATAGCCCCAAAATGTGGGCCGTAGCCATGTTAGGCCCAGCCCATACAACGTCTTTTTTAATAATGGATTCTTAATTTTCATAATATTTTATTTAATTCTTTCGACATTATTATTATTGAAAAAAAGAAGTTTTATTCTCTTTTAGCTGCGTTAGTTGTTTTTTTAATCAGTTTTCATAATATTATTTTGACTATATATACATAACAATTAAAAATAATGAGTAGATTTTATAAAAAAAATAAAAATAAATTTTAGATATAAAAAATAAAGATAAATAATAAATAATAAGATTAATGTTAATATTAAAATGAATATGAATATATTAATAAAAAAAATATTAATATAATAAATATGTATTATATTATTTAAAGAATGGTATATATTAATATTCAAACTAATATGAATGTCTTAATTATCCTAATAGGCGGGCCCACTTCCGATTACCAATCCGAGCAGTCATTTCTCCTCCGTCTTTCTCGCAAAACCCTGCTCGACGACCGGCGGCGCAGATTCCGCCGCCGCGCCTTCGTCTGTGTCCCCATCGCCGTCGAGAAGAGTCGCGCGCTCACCAGCTGCGCGTACATGGTCCTGCAGAATCCGCCTGGAGCGCTGCTGAAGCAGGACAGTATAGACGACGAAGAGGCTGCATGGGGGCCTAACATATTCATATTGGGCATATGTTCTTGGTGACCTCTTGTCAGAGAAAGAACAACTCTCCTAACCACACAAGCCACCAAATAACAAATCAAATCTAAGAATCTCTTTCCTCTCTTCTTTAGATTTTGCCATCCGTTTCAAAATCCTCTGTGACTGTAAAGCAGATGCTTCTGCCAAATTGCAGCACAGAGTCGAACTGATGCCGATGCATGCGAGTCAGCCATCCAAAGTGATGAGCTTCTCTCATTGAAATGATGAGGAGAATAAAGATAGACATGATCAATGGCGAGAATTGAAGGATCACTGCTTTTATCTTACTTTACGTAGACAACTACTACAAGCTAAATCTGCATATCTTCTTTTTCTTTCATCTTTATCAGAATTCTTGCTAGCTCCACCATGGATGAGGCCTATAAATACGATGTATCTTGCTCCACCATGGATCAAGCCATCCAAATACTCAATTCCTTCTCTCCTCAACACTTCACTAATTAAGAAGATGTCTTGCTGTGGTGGAAACTGTGGCTGCGTCTCCAGCTGCAAGTGCGGCAATGGCTGCGGAGGGTACGACGATCATACACAATCTGTTCCTTGCAGTATACTCGATCGTCTAAATTCTGTAGATGTTTTAACGTTCTCTTTGATGGGTTTGACTTCTACTACAGGAGCAAGATGTGCCTAGACGTCATGGCCGGGGAGACCACAGCCATGGCCGACTTTGGTGCTGGCAGCCACGAAGGGTCTGGCCTCTAGATCTCACACTAATTGACTTAATTTTAAATGGTTTATGTTAATTTCTTGTGGATGCATGCAGGAGCAGTGAGGGGTTCGAAATGATCTCTGGCTCTGAAGGTGGAAGCTGCGACTGCACCAAATGCAAGTGCGGGAGCAGCTGCAGCTGTGCTTGTTGCAGCTGCAACTAAATTAGTCAGCACTGCTCGATGCACACTCATGCTCTCTCTCTCTATCTATCTTTCATTCATTAACTATATATCAAATGAGATTGACAAAGAGAGAGCGACTGAGAGAGCATGAAAATAATTAAATAAAATTACAACGAGGACGTGTATCGATCATTATCTTATAATCTTGTTAATCCTGTGTGCTAATTATCATTTATGAGTATGTGTGACTTTGCTTAACTAATATTTGCTTATTTATCCATGTAGTTTTCTATTGAACAAGAGAGATAGTAGATAAAAATAAATAAAAAAGATTTTATATATATAAAAAACAATAGACCAATGGGTGTATTTAAAATTATGAAATTCTCAAACATGCAACTAATTTTTAGATTTCCCAAAATGAGTATTTGTTTTTTATTTTATTTCTCTCGTTAATCACTGTAGTGTTAGATTTATAAAAAAAAATCCATTGTAGTGTTGATTTCAACATCATATTAGTATTGTATTTTAAAAATCACTACCACTTTGATTTTTAAAATATAACAGTGATTGATAGTAGGGATAAAATGAGAAATAAATGTGTCCTTTGATAAATCTAAAAAATAGATGTGTCTTTGAGAATTTCACAAGGTTAAGTGTAGCTTTTGGTCAAGAATCATGTATAAATTTTTTTTGCTTAACTAATATTTGTTTATTTATCCATGCCCTTTTCTATTGAACAAGAGAGATAGAGGATAAGAAAAAATAAAAAAGATTAAATATAATATATATATATATATATACCAACGAGTACATTTAAAATTGAAATTTTAAAAAAGGCACACATAATTTGTAGATTTCTCAAAATAAATATTTGTTTTCTATTTTAGCTCTCCCGTCAATCACTATAGTATTATATTTCAAAAAACAATCTATTGTAGTATTGATTTTCAAAAATCAACATCACAGCATTTCAAAAATCAATACCACTTTGACACTACATAAACTTTAAAATCAACATTACAGTAATATTATTCTTTGAATACATCATTATGGTTAATAGTAGAGATAAAATGAAAAATAAATATAT
>JBBUKS010097631.1:0-26964 GCA_038050645.1 Hedychium gardnerianum
AGGATGTGGCGATACGATATATGCTCAACCCTTGGGCAAATTGATATCGCAGCTCGGATCTCAACCACAATCTATGTCCAAGTTGGGGGAGTTTGAGCATTTCAAAGGATGGAGGCGTTACGATGCGATATCGTAGTCGGGAAAGCTCGACCCCGACAATGCCGCGGTCGGGGGAGGTTGAGCCTTGAAAAGAACGTGACGATATGATATATGCTCAACCCTTGGGCAAAGAAGAGGTTGATATTGCAGTCAGGATCTCGACCCCGACTATGTCCAAGTCGGGGGAGTTTGAGCCCTTCAAAGGATGGAGGCGCTACGATACAATATCGTAGTTGGAAAAGCTCAACCCCGACAATTCCGCGGTCAGGGGAGGTTGAGCCATGAAAAGGACGTGGCGATACGATATATGCTCAACCCTTGGGCAAAGGGGAGGTTGATATCGCAGCCAGGATCTCGACCCCGACTATATCCAAGTCGGGGGAGTTTGGACCCTTCAAAGGACGGAAGCGTTATGATGCGATATCATAGCCGGGAAAGCTCAACCCCAATAATGCCGCGGTCGGGAGATGTTGAGCCCTGAAAAGGATGTGACGATATGATATATGCTCAACCCTTGGGCAAAAGAGAGGTTGATATTGCAGCTAGGATCTCAACCGCGACTATGTCCAAGTCGGGGGAGTTTGGGCCCTTCAAAGGACGGAGGCGTTACGATGTGATATCTTAGCCGGGAAAGCTCGACCATGATAATGCCGCGGTTAGGTGAGGTTGAGCCATGAAAAGGACGTGGTGATACGATATATGCTCAACCTTTGGGCAAAGGGGAGATTAATATTGCAGCCATGATCTTGACCCCGACTATGTCCAAGTCGGGGGAGTTTGAGCCCTTCAAATGACAGATGCGTTACGATGCGATATCGTAGTTGGGAAAGCTCAACCCTGACAATGTCGCGGTCGGGAGAGGTTGAGCCCTGAAAAGGATGTGGGAGTACCTTGATTCTGGGAAAAGAGAGCTTTTGCATTGTAGAAAAAAAGTACATGATTGCTTTTAAGGAAAACTATTTTGCCAAGGATACTATAAATAATAGGGCTTCAAATGGTTAGCGCTCCAGGGTCTGTCGAGATCTTTGCCTTCAGAATCCTGTAGGTGGTAAGCCCCTGAGTCCAATTTGTGAATGACCCGATAGGAGCCTCCCCATTGCGGCTCCAGCTTGCCAATGTTTTCCATAGGTTTAATCTTCTTCCAAACCAAGTCCCCGACTTGACAAGAACGGGGGATGACTTGCTTGTTGTAATTTTGCCACATCCTTTGCCAGTACGCCATGAGTCAGGTAGCAGCCTTTTCTCGAGTTTCCATAATCAAATTGAGATTAAGAAGATGGAGACCCTCGTTGTCTTGCCCTTGTGCCGCCCGTCGAGTCGATTCTTCTCCAATTTTCATCGAAATTAAGGCTTCTCCTCCATAAACCAAGTGGAAGGGAGTCATTCCCGTGCTTTCTCGTGGGGTGGTTTGATAAGACCAAAGGATGCTAGGTAATTCGCGTACCCAACTGCCCTGGACGTGGTCCAGTTTGATCTTGAGTCCTCAGACTATTTCTCGGCTGATCACCTCCACTTGTCCATTGCTTTGGGGTTAAGCCACTAATGTAAAAACTTGCTGGATACCTAGTCCCTCACACCATTCCTTCAACCGTCGACCCTGAAATTGCTGACCATTGTCTGACACCAATTTATGTGATATTCTGAATGAACAAACGAGGTCCTACCACTGGAATTTCATGATCGCCTCCTCCGTTATTTGGGCCAGTGGGTCCACTTCTACCTATTTGGAAAAATAGTCGACGGCGACTAGAAGAAACTTCCTCTATTGAGGTCCGACTGGGAAGGGACTTACAATATCCATTTCCCATTGGTCAAACGGGGAGGACAAGATGGAAGTCTTCAAGAACTCTATCAGATAGTGGAAGAGATTCTAGTACTTCTGACATGCGATGCAAGCGGTCACGAACTGAGCAGTATCCGCTTGTAAAGTTGGCCAAAAATACCCGACTAACAACGTCTTTCGGCCCAACGTCCGCTCTCCTATATGATTCCCACAAATTCCCTTATGTATCTCTCGCAGGATATAGTTGGCGTCTTTCGGGCCCAGACACTTGAGTTGAGGTTGTGAAAAAGATCGCCGATATAAGATATCCTCGATCATGGTGAACCGGGGAGGCTTCCTTTTAAGTAGTCGGGAAGCTTTGAGGTCCGACGGTAAAACACCTCGCTCAAGATAATCGACTATGGGGGTTCGTCTGGGCAGCGGGAGCCCGGTCGATCTGAGAAATAAACAAATTCTGCATTATCAAATTATCCGGGTCCAAGTGGTCAGTGCACTGGCTATCTTGGACAACTCATCTGTCTTCTGATTCTCGGTACAGGGAATCTTTTGGATGATGACTTCTAGAAAGCTGATCTTGAGTTTCTCAAATATCTCTGCGTATCGCCTTAATCGATCATTTCGGATCTCAAATCTGTCGTCCAACTGTTGAGCCACCAATTGAGAGTCTGAATGAAGGATCACTCGGGATCGTTGGCTGCTTGTAGACCGACTAGTAGAGCCTCATACTCTGCTTTGTTGTTGGAAGCCTAGAAATTGAGCCGTACGGAGAGTTGAAACACATCATGTTTGAGCGAGATTAGAATGATCCCTACACCACTCCCATGTTGATTGGAGGGTCCATCCACAAAATTTTTTCAGGTTCCCTCTTCTTCGTGGGCGGGGATTTCCACAAGGAAGTCAGTCAAAGTTTGAGCCTTGATGGATGTCCTGGGCTGATACTGGATGTTATAATCGCTCAACTCAGTAGTCCATTTAATCAACCGCCCTGAAGCCTATGAGTTGGTCAATACCTGACCCAAACCATTGTTGGTGAGGACGATGATATGATGGGCGAGAAAGTATGACCGCAACCTCCGAGCCGCCAAAGTTAAATAGAAAATCAATTTCTCCAAGCTAGTATAACCTCCTTAGACACAACAATGTTACCAGGCAGACTAGTGACCCAGGCGTTAGCTAAGGCAGAGCATCAACAAGACTAGTCTATGAATAACTCTCTCGGATCATGTCTTCTTATGTCACCTTATAAGTACTGTTAAACTTAATTATTCAAATAATGAATCTTCATAAGCCAAAATTTTTAACTTAATTTACATGTATAATTTGCGAGGGTAACATTAAATCACATGTATAAAAGGAAAGAATTCACAATAATTAATATATCACATGTAAAGTTATTTCCAAATTCTAAATTTCATACATGCAAAACATATGTATATCAAGAAAGAATTCACAAGAATTAATATATCACATGCAAATTTATTTCCAAATTCTAAATTTCGGACATGCAAATCATACGTATATCAAGAAAGAATTAACAAGAATTGATATATCACATGTAAATTTATTCCTAGAAAAATAATATTCATAATTTTGGAAGAACAATTTTTCCAAATACCAAATTTAGAAGGAAGGTTTTTTTTATATAAACAACCCCTTAAATTGAAAAATCCCCAAGAACCATAATGGATTATACAGATGTAGGGATCGTCGATTTTTTTCTTCAAAAATTAGAAATTGCATGAACATATTTTTCAAAAATTTACTTGATTGAAAATTATATCAAGGCAAAGGTAAAAGATGACTCTGACACCAACTATTAGACTTTAAATCATGTTTTGTACTAAATAAACATGATAATTGAATGCAGAAAAATAAATCGATTATTACCTCCGGCTATTGATATTTGAAGAACGCCTTGAACACCACTTTTGTTGATTAATGCTTTCGAGCCTTTTAAATACTTCAAACCTCTTATATAGATAGTGTTGTTATTCTTGAAAGATATGTATGTTTAGGGATCCTAAAGGTCACTATTTATAGGGACTCGTTACCAATATTGAGTCAATCCTTAATATTGTGGTAAATCATGACGAGATAATTATATCATATTAAAAGATATGATATGCATATTAAGATAAGATTTTGATTAATTGTGCATATTTAAATCTTCCCATATATGACCTTTTAATTAAGACAAAAATTATACATAAATAAAATTGTAATAAATATGTGTCACTTAATAAGGAAAGATTTATAATTAAAAAACAAAAAATCCAACAGACGCCACCCTAACTAGTATTTCCATGGATGAGAGGGAGATAGTCAAGGTGGCAAAAGGCGAAACGTTCGCCCCCAGTGCCCCCGCCAATTCATCCCAAGACCAACACGGAGGAGGTAAATCACAGATGACTACTAGCCCGAACAGTGATTAGTACATGAGGAGAGGGAGATAGTCAAGCATCTTCCTATGGTGGCTTTAGTGGACTAGATGACTGCCACTAGTATGAAGGTAATACTTCTCCTTTCTTTTTCTATGTCCGACTTATGTAAGTTTAATTTGTTGCTTCAACATCTTTTGGCCAGCTAACGGGAGCTCCTGGCTTGCCTACCTCATTTGATCGAGACCTATCGCCATCTACGGGCTCGGGAAGGGAAGCATAGGGCAAGTGATGGACCAAGAAATTTGAGGACTCCGAGGCAGAGATGACCCTCTACTTGGAGCATCTCCTAAAGCTCCAAGCCAAACTGGATGACACCGAGGGCCATCGCCAATTAGGAGATAGCAAAGGAGGAAAAGAGAAGAACACCGCCCTAGCTACCGAGCTGGAAGGCGTCAAGGCTAAGCCGGGCCAAAATTTCTGAATGATCATTTTTGAGTTATTTGATTTTGAATCATTTTAGTTGTTATAAAAGAATGGAGGAACTTCAATAGTTAATCTGAATAGATAGATACAATAGAGCATCAATTACCAAACTACCAAAAAAAATGACCATCAAGAAATTTTAGTATAATTAGTTTTTATCCCCAAATGTTAAATCTAAATAGATAGATGCACCCTTCTTAGAGGTCAATGGAGTTCATCTATAATTTTAAAATAATTTACAATTTAAAAATGACCATCTAGAAACTTTAGCCAAACTTCTAAAAGGTCCTTCCTTATTTTAATTATCAGTCTAAATCGGATGCAATATTGAAAGTTATTAAAGTTAAATTATTGAGAGAATAGAAGTTGTATATGTATTCAAATTTATCATATCATATATCATTTAAACATACAATATATGATATTTATAAGACACAACAAGCACACTTATAATATTCTAAATTATCAATAAGAGACTGAGAGCTAATGGTCACTTTCATTTTGTAGTGGCGATGACACCAAGACCATGTGGGGGCAGACACCTCCTAACCAAAGCAGGCATGTCACATGTGTCGATGCAAGCCCTCAACAACAACAACATTAGTGAAGAATGAAGAAGCACCTTGCCGTCCCAATATCATTGGTGGTTCACATGGGTCAAACGTCTTAGGGATGTTAACGAATTCAATAGTATAAAAATATTAATATTGAATTCAAATTTGAAAAATATACGTGATATTCAAATTTAATACGAAGTTTGAAAATATAAATATTTTTGACTCGAATTTAGAGAAATAAATTATAATTTGAAATGAGTCAAATTCGAGTTTAGTTTAAATTATTTAAATTAAAATTATGTAAAAATAATCAGAGTTCAACTCACAAGTCATTCATAAACAATCGGATCGGATAAAATATTATAAATTCGAGTTCGACTTAAAAAAAATTATTGAATAAGTTTAAATTTGATTCGAATTTGATAATTTTAAATACAAATTAAATATTTTTTAAATCGATTCAAAAAAGCTCCGACCAATGTAAACCAAAGGAGATTATAACTGTTGTAAGCGAAAGAGGAGGATGAAAAAAAAAACAAGAGAAAAAAACAGAAGCAGGAGGAGGATGGAGAGAGCCGACGGCTAAGGACCAAAAGAATGTAAAATTGAGAGAGAGAGAGGAGAATATTTAGGGTATTTTCTTTAGCGATAAGGGCATTTAGGGTGCCTTTTGAATAATTAAATATTATGAGGTGCCAGCTGAGGAAAAGAAAAAGTAATGAAAAAAAAATCTGAGGCGTTCATCGGAATTTTGTCTATTCTATTTCCTCCTCTAACACGAGACATAATTATTATACAACACCAACAGATCCTCACCAAATATTACGCAAATCTATTTCCTCATTAAACTATCCAATCTGTAAAATCACTGCGGATCCCACCTAACCTGACATATCTTATCATGCACCACATTAATATTAATTATTCTTTCTACTAAACCACAATCATTGTTATATATGATTTTAATTAATCAAATGATGGGGGAAATTATCAAATATTTAGCCTTGCGTACGCATGAATAAAAATGTCGGTCGGGTTCTTGACCACCAAAGTTTATACCATTTATGGGTCAAAAGTCAAAATGCTAACTATAACATAATCATTTACACACATAATGCCGTCTCTAAAATTATGATGTAATAATAAGACGTCCAAATTATCCCCTTAAGCACTCATAATTTAATTTTCAGTTATAATATATTTATAAAAAAAAATCTTCTAAATGAGATGAATAATCAAAAAATATTGAACTTTTGAAAGATTCCTTCTCTAAATAAGAGATCTAAAATTAAGAATATACTAAACCTGAGGGGTAAGTTCTATTAAACAATTTGGATGGCTTGGAAGATGGTTCGTTGACTCATTTAACATATATGAATTAATATTAAAGAAACTTAGGCAATAACTTAAAATCTTATATTACAAGGAGCAAAGTGAAGATCCTTTGTATATAATATATACATAGAATCTAGAAGCCTGAGCCTCCAGTTGAGCAGTAATGTGAAAACCATCCTATTGGGGAGAGAGAGAGAGAGAGAGAGCAGATAGTTCTTCTATATGAAGAGATGATTCAAGAATCACCAAATTTGGGGAGAACGAGAACAAATTGTTATAGGAGGTGAGTATAGTTCTACTACTTTTAAAATTTTCTAGCTTATTATGAAATTTGTTCTATATATAAAGAGAGCTCTATAAACCTTTGATTTGCAAGTCTAGTATCTCAGGTCAGTTCTTTCCTTTCTTGCAGAATTATCTTCTGTGGGAATTAGGGTTTTGCAGAAACCAAGATGATCTTTAATTTCTTTGCACTTAGTCTAATCGATTTCTCATTGTGTTTTGCCAAGCTCTGATCTTTCAGTTCAAAAGTAAACCGAAAGAAAAGAAGGAACATAATGGAGACTCCCTGGAACAACTGGTTCACAGATAGTGTAAGTATTGTAACAAAAGGGGAAGTTCTTGTTCTTTTTTGTTCTTATGCAAATTGTTCTTGTTGTGAAATTAGAAATAAAACAATATTGCAGGAAATTAGTGATTCAGGGTTTCTGCAGCAGTGGGAAATTGCATCAAGCAACAGCAATCGACAAGATAATATAAATATTAATCAGCAGGTAGCAGGAGCAACTGCAGCAACTGCAGTGGGAATGGCATGTGATGGCCAGAACTCGCCTCACTCTTTGCAAGATATTGTGGGTCACTCATCAGATCATTATGGATCAGGGACGAAAGCTCAGGAGGCCATCAGATGGAACTTTAACCTAGGCAATAATAATCAGATGGAGCTTGACCATGGCTCTTGCTCATCATCAGGGCTAATGCCACTTGACTTGCTGCCTAGTAATCCAACTAAACATGTTGCTTTTGCGAGGCCGAAGGAGGAGCAGAAGCGCGAACTACCTATCCAACGAGGGACGACCACCACCACCACGCTGTCGCAAGCGCAAGAGCATATCATCGCGGAGAGGAATCGGCGAGAGAAGCTCAACCAGAAGTTCATTGCACTCTCTGCATTGATCCCTGGCCTTAAAAAGGTAGGCAAATACATGTGTTATTTTTTGTTTCTTTATCATAAGGGTCATCCTACAAACTCTGAAGCATTAAATAATCTGAATTTCTTTGATGCTTTCTAATCCAATGAAGGCAATTGTATTAGCTTCTATAATACATCCTTAAATATTTAAATTATGGGTATTTGTTCCTTATCACTCCTTGAATGACTATTTACATTAAACATAATTAATGTTGGATTATATATAAGTGAACTATGTTTTTCTCTTTCTCTTCCTACCCTTCCTATATTTCCATCCTAGTAAACCAAGTTATTATTAGTTACGTTGAACAAAATTTAACCTTTGTTCTTTGTATTTAGACCAAAAGAATCGTCAATTTAGGTGTGCTTTGGCTTGTCAACAAATTTTTAAAAATTATAGATGATTATCATCACATGTAATACGCATGCAAGTTCTTGTAAAGGACAGTCCATACATGAAACTTTCATCAATACGAGATCCTAAAAAAGGATCTATTGTATCTAGCTTACCCTGCATGCAAATTATTGTATTTTGTTTTATTGTACTATATGTGGCTTCATTTGAATTCATTGCATACAAAAATTTCCATTTTTAAGGCAGATAAAGCTTCAGTTCTTGGAGATGCAGTGCGCTATGTGAAAGACCTCCGAGAAAAAGTGAAAACCCTAGAAGAACAAAACATGGAGAGGACCGTCGAGTCTGTGGTCTTCGTCAAGAAGTCTCACGTCTCTGTCAACGACGATGAAGGTTCATCGTCGGATGAGAACAACGGTGACGAACCACGGCCGTCGCAACTTCAACCTTTCCCTGAGATCGAAGTGAAGGTCTCGAGGAGGACGGTTCTCGTAAGAATCCACTGTGAGAACCGCAAAGGTGTTCTTGTCAAGGTCTTATCGGAGATCGAGAGCATGAACCTCATCATAACCAACAACAATGCAATGCCTTTTCTTGGCTCCTCCATCAATATAACAGTGACAGCACAAGTAAGCCAATATATATTATGTTCAAACAATGGAGACTTATCATCAAAATATCAAAACCTAATTCTCAATTCAATCAAAAGCTTAAAATATAGTGATGCATTCATTTTTGGTGTACAGATGGATGCGGAGTTCTCAATGACAGTGAAGGACATTGTGAGGAAGCTGAAATCTGCTTTGGTTTAATTAGGCCATAAAATATATGTTAAGAAGCTAATTAAAGAGGGCCATATGATGTTATCTAATCTTATACCATTTCTGATTTTGAGGGGAAAAGTGTTTCTCTTTTCCTTCAGCAATATAAATTCTAGGGTTTTTCTTCACCAACCTTGTGGAATCATCTCTCATGAAGTTAGATGTTTGCCGTAGAATAATGTGAATTGTCTTTAATTTGCACAACAGATGGTGTAGGTGTCTGTTGCATGTGAAGCTCATCAACTCTCATTTTATAATCCAACAGGCTGACTATCTTTCTGGCGCTCCCAACAGCATGACAACTTGTTATTTCTTCATTTGTTAAATAGATCACAACAGGTTGGAGGATTCTGTTTAGTGTCCATGATCAAGTTTGATCGACTTTACTAGTATTTTTTGTTCATAAAGTGTCGATGAGTACTTACCAACCGGAGATTGCAATCTTTTAAAGAATTATATATGAACTCTTTGTGCTATGGGATAATAGTGCAATGATTAAGTCATTTAATGAATAATCAAGAGATCTAAGGGTTGAGTCTCAGCTGTAGCGTATTGTAGCGATTTTTTTCTCCAATGAAAATCGAGCCTAAGAATGCTGGATATATATACTTTCCGACTGATGAATTTTTTTGATAAAATTGGATTAATCATCTCAGATCCGTTATCCGATCTAATTAATCATTATATATATATATATATATATATATATAGATATATATATATAGAATGATGTGCAGGTGGCCACTTCAGCAGGTGTCCATGATTGTACAAGGTAAGGTGTGCAGGCTAACAGAACTTTATATATATATGCACGCTTTAAACATAAATGATCTGTGTCCTTGATCTTGTTTAGTGTCATGTGTACTGGTACATGATCATGCATGCACTTTCTTCACAATTGTTCAATATGTGTGAGATAAAATAATGAAACATATATTGTGCATAAGTCTACTTCCTAAATTGTGTCAATCATTTTTTGGTCTACAATACACTATTATATATATATATATATAGTAGATATTTGGTGGCATTTGTCCAACTAAACATTATAGAGCTCCTATTAGGATATATTTAGTAGAGAAAATTAAAATATGAAAAGGAAGTAAGTCGTAGAAAAAGTAAAAATGGGAGAGTAATTTGGTTTTGAAAAGGTGTACATTATTGTGAGAGGGGTTTAACCTTATCGCTCAAGGAATGCACCTTGTGGTTAAGACCAAAAGAAGCTTCCTACATTGCATCAGAGATCTTCTTTGCTCGTTTGCAACGAATGCAACCTTGAATAGAGGGGTCGAACATGCTGGGTTGGAAGGTGATCTTTGGCGTGGATGATATCTTCGTAGAAGGAGCCATGAGCACGTCGAGAATAACATTTATTTTCAATGCTAAATTGCAGGCAATTGAGCTAGGAATACAGCATATTTGGGAAATTGGCACAAGGTCGACCTTGGTTGAAACTAATTGTCTTCTTGCTAGCAAGCTACTGAGCATGGCTTCAAGCAAAACACCTATGAGGATCACATCAAACACCTATTATCTTTGCTATCCTTGGATCAAAGAGTTTGGATCAGATAACGAATTGGTCGACAATCTATCATGGGACACCTATGAGGCCTTATTAAACAAGTGCACCCATGTCTAGTCACAAGTGCAAGTGCTTTGGGGTACAATTGCTCAATTTCACTCACTCTAAATAAAGGTTGTCCAGCCACCTTCTGACTAAAAAAGACTTGTTGTAAAATCCTGTCTGAATTGTTCCATTTTATTAGTTAGATACTCGGTCACCAGACCTTAATCACTTTCCATGGGACCTTAAACAGATCAGCTTGCTAGACATTCTTCATTCAAGACAACAGAGAAAAACAATGGATAACAAAAGAGGGGGAAATCAACCCAACACAAAAAATAGTAAGAGAATATTCGCATTGAGATCACCATTTTGAAATCGGCTAGAAAGGGACTGGAGGTAGTCCCCTGACTTCGTATACATCTGTCACACTATACATGCAATCGACATAACCAGCATTCCGTTCCAACAAGAACAGCTATCTTTCTTGGCTATTTATCAGTTCCTGCAAATAATTAAGTGGGGCAAAGTAAAACAACTGTAGAGCAGCGATCTCCGTAACTTGAAGGATAAGTCGCACTACCTCAGGGACATGGGATGCTGGTTTAGTATTCAACTCCGAGGTCACTTCAGAATTTCTTGCTTCAGACTTCTCATTTGAATACCTAGATTGATTGTCAAGAAGAATATATGCTAAGATACAATTGGACAAGATAATAGAGAACAATGCTAAATGTGTCGACCAGAAATGATGCTTATTCTTACGTCGAGAGGATCGTCACCCATACTAACTCCACACAATCCACCCAAAGAAGTCTTTGTTCAACTGGAATAACACCATAAGTAATCAAGTGTGCAAAAGGCCAAAGCTTCCACCCTGCCTGTTAAGCCAGAAAAGTTAACCATTGGCGTTCGTACTGACAATTGTTACATAGGATGGCAAGGGGAAAGTTCCTTACAGTTAACATGGGCCAAAATGTAGCCTTCAATTCACTAAAAATATTTGCCGGTGATTCAAGACGCAAGAAGCCCAACGCTACATAGTAGATACTGTTCCATATGGCAGACCATGCAGTCTGGTCGAACACCACCTTAGCAGGCAAAACCCACCAGTCTTGGAAAGGAAAAAGTGCCTGAAATGAAGGATTACTGCATTGGATTAGTGTTGTAACATAAGTGCCAGAATCAGTAATCATGGTATGAAATATCAGTGATAAATATCAGGTTGTGGCAGAAGTCGACAACCTCACAGAAGTGGTAGTAATAATGAGAAAGTGACCCATGAAGAGAAAATCCTACGAGCCCCGATCTGAACGTGCGAGCACGATCGAATTCAAAGAGTGGTTTTCCTTCGTAGCACTGCATCAATATTTATAAATTACACGATTAAGATGGAATGCATCTGAACATATCCTTTAACTTGTAAAAGATTGAGTGAAATCCACCTGGGCAATCCAATCGCCTAGAGAATAAACAACACCACTAATCATCATTTTCGCAAGAACTGGATTTGTTTTTAAAGATTGCTCATAGGCAGCCCAATTATGTTGCGGTACATACCTAAGTATCTCATACAACGTCCAACCCTGAAATGGATCAAGAAGACAAGAGGAGACAATGAGCTTAGCCGCCAAGAATTACCTACTTTGACAAAAGGAAAACCAATGACAATAGATAGCACTACATTGTCCTTTTTTGATCTGTATATTCTAATCTTTAGTTTTCAGATAAACTATTAAGAACACTGAAGTCTAAAGCCAATATTAAGAAAGCATGCATTATAACAAAAGACCACAAGAACAATTAGTACAACAAAAATCCTGTCAGCATAACCAAATACCTTCTTCAATGCCTGCAACCAACACATTATATTTGTTACTACATTGTACATTTTCAAACTTGTGTGGCACTGTTTACTACTTATGAACTCTTTCTTGTTGGTGATACATGCTTTGAGTAAATAAGAAGGCATATCGATCTACTAAATGGATCAGCAACATAAATGAGTCTCTTGATTCACCAGATGGTGATTACTGCTCAAGCAACCAGCAAGGCTACTATTGATTTGCTTCTGTCAGGTTCTGTTGATTTGGATAAAGATCATATATGAAGAAATTATCATGTATAGTTGCAATGCAACAGAAATAATCGTCTTCTATCTGCAACTGATTGCAACTTAAACATATCTAGTATTTGTAGCATTACTTATGTGAATTACAAATACACCACAATTTTCATAATGTAATTTGGAAAGACTACCAAATTGAGATTAACAAATCAAGTGGATTGAGTACCATTGCAGTCTTTCTGAAATTGTTACCCCAAAAATTCCTATATGACTTCCACAAAAACAATATGATTGCAAGAACAACACTCATTTATATCCATAGAGATTTATGCTTTCAAATAAAACTCAGTCCTCTTAACAAAAGAAGGTCATGTGTCCAACAATTTGTCTCAGAATTTGATATTTCAATTTCAAAATAAAAAAGAAAATTGTACACATTTATACAATTTTAAATCAATTTTGTCGGTGTTATCAAAATATCATATCATAATAGATGGAGGACGTGCTTTTTTTTTTAGTCTCTAAATCATCATCAATCCTTTCTCTTTCTTGCTTTCTTAGTTATCCAAATTTCTTCATATTTCCTCTTGGTCCTTACCTTTTGATCTTTATCCATGGATTATTAGATTTCTTTGTATGCCTAGTTTTATTCAATGGGATATTCTTTTGGCTTTAGCTACAGGAAGCTTTAAAAATTACTACAATATGAATGTAACATGTTGAAAGTCTTTCTCAAGTCTCATTTCAATTTTTTTACCTTATATTTCTTAAATTGTATATCCTTTTTTAATCACGAGTTACAACAACAAGCTCCCAATTGTTTGGAGTAAGGCTACAAGGATCCTATGCCGCCATTCAGTTCGATGTAAATCCTTCCATTGATTTTCTATATTCATATCCCTATAATCAGGTCATTTTGATCATCTTTGGTTAGGTTAAGGCTATATCTCTGTCTCAGTCAATGATATTCTCATACTTATTTTGATTATCTTTCTTTATCGAATGAATTTTTTTAATAGTTTCAGTTTGAAACAACTGAATATCTTTAAATGAATGACTGAGCAAGCAATAGACATATTACATGTGTCAATAACCATCTTCATCGAGGGATAACTTCTCCATTAGTCAAAATCATGACAAATCACTATTGACGATAAGGAGGAACTATTTTAGAATATTTGTGCATCATTCACGAGAACTAAATTATAAACCTACAGATGCACTCCTCTACTAAAATGCACATGTTTCTTCAATTTTGGTTGACAATCAGAAGGACAGCAAAATTCAAAGCAACAAGCAACCTTCTCAAAAGAAACATGAATTTCACAATTAGATTCTTTCTATAAAAGAGAAGCTATGCAAGAGTAAGAAAACATAATGTTTCTCAAACAAATATGAAAAGCACTGTCCCTTGAACACAAAGACTTGTTATGAATATATGACAAGAAAGCATGTATTGTAGCTCAAGTTTTTCGCTTACCGAGCTTACTCCTACCTTGATCTAATGCCAAAACTACTGGTTTCTAATTCTTGGTTTTGATACTAAACTTGGCTCTGCAGCAATAATTAACTAGACAATTGGGAAAAGAAAGTAAAAAAAGCATAACTTTCAGAAATCAACTTATCTAACCAAGCGTATTAAGTATCTAAAATGACAGCAATATCATGGTTCTCAGCATGTTCATCGAGTACTCCTAAGGAAGTTCGATCAATTCAAGAAGAAGAAATCGATTAAAATTCCATTTTGAAAGAAAAAAAATTAAATCAAACGAGCAACTCAACCCACATGCCAATAGTCGCTGTCGATGGTAAGCAGCTTGGTGATGGCGAAAGTCCCAGCGGCAAGAACAATTGCAGCGTTGATAGCCCGGTCCACCGACTTCTCAACGTCCTCCTCATCCTGTAACGCGGAAGAGAAACCAACGCCGCCGCTTCCACCGCCACCGAGGATTCCGCCTCCGCTCTCGAGAGCGAAGGCGCCGACTTGGCTGCCAGGCCCCTCGAGGGGTTGCTCCTCCTGCTGCTCCCTCCCGGCGGAGGGGATGACCCCGTCCTGCTGGTCGGTGGAGTCGCTGCTCTGCACGGGGATGACATCGAGTTCCTCGGCCAAGGCCGAGGCGGCGACGACGTACGAACCCCGGCTCCTTCGGTTGGATCCCTTGGGAGAAGAGATGAAGAGGCGGCGGGAGGAGCACAAAGGCAGCGATGAGATAGCCGCCCTCGTTGGGGGCTTCGACGACGACGACGACGACGACGGAGAAGAGGAGGAAGAGGAGAGGGCCAGGAACAATGACCGCTGGGAGATGACGCCGGCGGCCATCGAATCTGGCGTTGGTCGGTGGGCAGAACGATCCCGGATTTATCGGCAAAGATGAACTGGCAAACCGCAAGGGATTTTATTTAACTAATAACGAAAATTATTAAATTTTGCATTTGAATAATAAGTTTAATTACATATCCACTATAAATTGAAGGCGGAGGATGATCCAACGATGAAAATAAATAAATATACGTCTAAAAATATATGTCCAATAGAATTTTAATTTCATTACATTTGACGGCAGAATTTAATTCCACTAGATTATAAGATTTTGACAAATCTGGATATCACAATCTAACGTCCAAAGCGGCAGGAGCCAATCAATTAACGTGGCTGCCTATACACGGTTGGGTCCCCCCAACAAAGAATCTCTACTCTCTTCTTCACAACCGGTAGTTTATGATCACAGTTGCTTTCAAATATCTAATCCACTTATTTATTTATTTATTTATCGACTTCGTATTTATTGTGTTTGTTTTTCGTTTTTCTGGATATGATTTTAAGATTTTGTATATCCACAAGATTTACGATGAGTCCAAGAAAATTCTTGTTCTACTCTTGTATATCCACTTAATTATGATTTTAAAATTTCACTACCATACTATAAATCTTAAATTTTACATCCATAATGATTAGAATTTTTTTCTTCAACTTTTTTATTTCACGAATCTTTTTAAAAACCTCCTGTTGGAGATACTTTTAGAGTATAAGCATCTATTCCAATGTTCATTTGCATAAGATGCATTGCATCATGCAATTGAAAAGGAGAAAAGTTTCCGCATCAAAATGAACAAAAGGAAGGTAAATATGGACAAGGACAATGCAACACTTAGGACATCTCCAATGTAAGATTTTTAAAGAGATTCATGAAATAAAAAAATTGAACAAAAAAGCTCTAATCATTATATGTGCAAGGTTTGAAGTTTTATAGTTTAAGAGCAGTATTAAAATTTCAAATATGTTCTTTTGTCTTAAAATTGATGTAATATATATGGAGTGATGCAACTACATGTTATGAATTGGATCACAAAATGTTTATTTAGAGCTTTAATCATTGGAGATGTTTAAATAATTTTTTATACTATTAATGTAATATATTGAGATTATATAAAAAATTATTTAGAATTCTAGCGATTGAGAAGATGTTTTTATTTTTTAACAAAAGATAATTATATTTATTTAAACATCGCTCACTATCCATCGTAAATAAAATAAAATAAATAAATTATAAAATTAATTTATAATCGATAGGAAGGAGTAAATTGAAGATGTCCTCACAAGAGCATGATTGATAGTGAATTTTTGGCGCAATTGGAAGTAGTATGGTCAAGTGAATTGAAGCTGAGGCTACAGAGTTTAACAGATTGCCTAAAGCTAGTTTTACTGGATATGCACCTCCCCAACTGCAGGAATTGTCCTTACAAAACAGAAATGAAAATGAGTACTCAATGCATGTATACTGTAAGCCGTGGGCCGTGGCTGATTCTCGCACTATTCCTGTGGTGGTGCGCACACGTAACGTGGCTCCTCGCCCCTTTGCCAGGAAATCAAATCAAGGCCTGGATTATTGTCAACGCCAAAATGTCCATTGCATTTGCAGCGCTGCTGCTGCTTCTTCCATGCAAATTGTTCACTGCCCATGGATCTCTCAGTTAAGCTTGGCCATTAAGTTTGTGTTCTTTTAATAATTTCATTATTTACTCCAGCAGCCACTCATTTCCATGATTTATGCGCTAATTTCGCTCTCGTTTGCCTCCCCCAGACCTTGTTTTGGAGAGCAGAAGCCTCGGTGCGCGCAGCGGGACAGCAGCATCAGCAGCGCCTTTTCGTGTACCAGCTCAACTCCTCCTCCTCCTCCTCCTCCACGCTTCAACGCAGAGCTACGCCCCCTACGCGGCTACTACACCCTTGGTGCGCTCTGTTAATTGCGCCTGGCCATGGACGAAAATGGCCGAAACACCCTCTTCCACCATCGCTGTCGCAGCTTACTTGCTGCCTCGCAATGCCAATGGCGTAATCGAAGCTAATGTGACAGGAAAAAGGGTAAGAAAGTGAAAACACTGGGGCCCTTCTTCTTTGCATGCTGCCTCGTCAGACAAGAAGCCGCAGCGCGAGATTGGCGATCGCAGGTCGATCGTTGCTCACATGCGCTCTCGTCCCGAGGCTTCAAAAGTCCCCACGCTCTCTTTCTTTCTCTTCCTCTCCATCTTCTTTTTACCACGCACGGCAGGCAGCGGCAAAGCTAGATCAAGTCTCTTCGTCCTCCTCTCCCCCCTCCCAAATTTTATCAACCCGTCTCTTTGCTTTGGTTCTTCCCACCTACGAGGCATGATGCGCACGGCGAGGCCGTTTTGAGCCAGAGGAGAGAGGAGAGGGAAGGAGCAGGCGACTACTAGTAGAGAGGCCAGGAGTGTTGGAGTGAAGGAGGTAGGTTGCTGCTGAGGGATATTTTTATGCGAAGGCGATGGGGGAGCGCGGGGGGCCGGCGATGGCGCCGCTGAACGTGGCGGCGGCTTTGAGAGGGGAGGAGAGGTGGCGCCATTTTGACGACTCCGTTAACGCGGTTTCGTTTGGGTTCGTGGCCACCGCCGTTCTCATCTCCATGTTCCTCGTCATGGCCATCTTCGAGCGCTTTCTTCGCTCGAGGTCGCCCGTCGCCGAAGATGGCCGTGGAGGCGGCGCCGGTACTGACTTTCGCGTGCGGATGGGGTCGTCGGCGGATCTGGAGGCGCACGCCGGCAAGATGGAGTACTCGTCGCCCAAGGTACTTACTGCTTGCTACTTCAACTGATTCTGCATCCACATTGTTTCCTTTCTTCCTGTCCGAAGCTGTTCTGAATCTTAATCTCTGTTTCGAAATGTCTGCTTGCCCATTCTTGATTTCTTCCCCCCTCATCAACAATAATCTAGAGAAAAAGGGCAATATGTTCTTATCGTACTCATGAATGCTTCTGACAATGGCGGTAAACATTTTTAACATTATTTCTGGACATTTGACAACTATTATAACCATCATTTAAGATCCCTCGTTGGCTTCTGGCCCGTTGTTTTTGGTCCAACGACTCTGGAAAATGTTCGAATAGAAAGTTTATTGTCCTCTCCTTGATTCTCAACACATGGCTGAATATAAGTAGCATTTACATCAGTAAAATCACTCAGGAAGATCCTTGCTTGGTTGAAGGACCACGAGGTACTCCACATTCTCTCCTATTTTTCATATCAAATGCAATTAAGGATTTTGCGCTAGTTAAGGATAAAATAGTGAACCACTTTGTCATCTCCAAACAAAGAGGAAAGCATCTTTAGAAAATGAAATGTCCTTCACTAGGGTCCAAAGTTTACAAAGAAACAGTGTTTGGAGTCTCCACACTAAACTAACCTTCCCATGGCTGATGGCTGAGGCATTTGCACAGTTCAGGATTTCACGTACGAAAGTGATCTCTTATTCTTCTAGTGGCGATATGATCTATTTGTACAATAGTAATGAAATAGGTTAAACTGGGGAAGCTTCATTTGATTGCCCCTTTTACCACATTTGTTTGTGGTCCTAGATGCCATTCTTAAAAGAGTAACTCTGTCATTTACAGTTAGATATTTATAAACTAGATCGACATTCTGAACGTCATCACAATTGTTACCCTCAAGTCCATTGTTGAATGTGCTGGCGAACCAATTTCCAGTTTGATTGATTCAATTGGCCAATTATTGCTGCTTAAGATTGATATGCCAGTGTTGATGTGTGCTGCTTAAACTAGATATCACAAAAGTGTCAATTAACTCCATCCAATATTGGGGGATTGGATCATAAAAGTTAAATTGATGAGTCCTCTGGAGTAATGAACTTGTTATATGGAGTGAATTTGGGAAATCTTCTATATTTTGAGTTTCGTGTGACCATTCATCAGAGACAATTTGCATCCCCACCAGCACTATAAATGATTTGATGAATAAAGATAAATCAGTTGTAGGGCTTGCAAATTATGGCATGATTCAGTTACATTAGATGATCTGAAAGTACCAAGTTCTTTATTTATCTAGGTGATAAATGAGTAAATACATTTATGATTTTCCATAATCCAGGTTGTGTTGTCGACTGACATGACCTGTTTATTATATTTACACTTTTTTATTTGTATTTTAATTTTGTTCCATGGTGGGATTGCATCATTCATATTTCAACAATTTCATTAATGCAGTTGGAAAATGATCCTTGAGTATATTATTTTTTCTGTATGTCAACTCGTGTATATTCCGGGCAATACTGTCATTCTATCACTCACTTCATAAAGGGGTTGCATTTAGGGTTTGAAACAATTTGATGTTGTTTGTGTTGAGGATGGCTCAATGTCATGGGAGTGTTGTTTCATTTTCAGTGGTCTTTTACTTTCTATTTCAGTGTTGTTCCACTTAATATCAATTGCTCAACTCAGAAATAAAAGAAAAGAGTAAAGCTAAAAAGACTGATCTTGGACATTCATCTTCGAACTTACCTGTGTTACAAAAATAGTGAATCTATCTAGTGTTTGTTAGTTCACAAGTTGCAAACTATCGTGTCAAATTTTCTATGTAGAACAGAATTGGTCGAACTATTTTACATTCTATGGATTGAGATACTGATTTGTTGAAATTTGCACCTCTAAGCATGATTCACAGATGATGCTATTATGCAGCAATGTGCCTCCCAGCTTCCCATTTGATGTAGTTAGGATCTAGTTGGTACCTATAAGCTGAAATCATCCTTCGTTATTAGTTACTCGACCTGGAAGAGAAAGCTCCTGTGTTATTTCCATCTAAATTTTGTTATATGTAAAAGATCACATTAATCCATTTCTCTTCAGATGTCAATGTATTCGAAGGAGGTGTCCGTGTTGATGCCTGGTCATAGCACACCAACTTTCATCGCTTATCCGGCTCCAGCTCCCTGTCCACCAGAGCGGATGGCTTGGCCAGCACACGAACATTGCTCGATAAGGGAGGCCCCTCTAGTCCAGTAAACCTAAGTTCAACTTAGCAATCTCAACAATATTCTTGTATTTGGGAGCCGCTAGCTCTTTGGGTATTTGGTAATGCCACATTGTGTATAGCTCTTTTTATAGACTTCGATGAAGCACGCTGCCCCTGTTGTGCTCATGGCAGCAGAGTGGTAGCTTTCTCAAGGATTAATATTTTCATTGGTGTGTAAAATCTCTGGCTGGGGTGCGTGTGCAAGAGCAGGTAGGGCATAGCATGTGAATGAAGGCAACAGTAGTGTGCATGGCAGCAGGTTCACGCGGCCATCATCATACTCGAATTAAAAGTCGGACAGTGTCAGGTGCTTTGTCGTGGTCTCCATGTTTGCATTGTCTTTTCCCGTGAGCGTTCGAGTTGACTTCGCTCTTGTTCGCCTTTTTAATCAGTGGGTGGGTTCAAACAAGCGACAGCGAGGGCCACCCTCCGCTTCGTTGCTTGTTTGTTTTTCTCCT
Source organism: Hedychium gardnerianum (assembly GCA_038050645.1). Lineage (NCBI taxonomy): Eukaryota > Viridiplantae > Streptophyta > Magnoliopsida > Zingiberales > Zingiberaceae > Hedychium > Hedychium gardnerianum. The sequence continues at coordinate 20,421 of JBBUKS010097631.1, forward strand.
CGCTGCACGGCTTCTGACCGCCCATGGGAAACAAGTGAGTTTGACTCGATTTGGATTAAATTGGTCAGGTATGTGCTTAGTATGACTTTGGGCTTTTATCAATCTATGCTAATTCAGATTGTATCTATATATATAATAATGGTCTCAATTTTTAACAATAAATCATCCAAATTTAACTCATTTACCATTACACTAATAATTGTAATTTATTTTATATAATTTAGGGATGGATGTGAGGGAGTCTGATGCAATTATCTTTTTGTTATAATTATAAATCACAATCTAAGTGATGAAAGATATTGAATCACAATTTAGGGGTCGGCTTCACTAGTTTACGGTTCCAATACCAAACCGGCCCCCTCTCGTTGCCAAGCTTACGAGGTCTCCATCATTCTACGTTTCTTCTCCTTCTCTTCAACAGAATCCTCATAGTTCATGCCGAGGTGTTACGGCAGCAACCCCTTCGACGACGAGGAGGAGGAGGTCAACCCTTTCTCGGTGAGTCCAGTTTACTGCCGATCCTTCTCTTCTCTCTTCTTGCCGCATTGCTCTTTCTTGACGAGTTGCTACTTCAGATTTGATTCAGATTTTTTTTTTTTTTTGCTTGTCTACTCTCATTCATATTTTGTGATTAGTTCCACGGATGTTTTTCGAACCCTTGGATTCTCTTTCCCATGGTTCTGTTACACCTCAAAAGGTTACGAACCTAACCTTTAGTACTATGAGAGCGCAATGTATTATGAACAATTTGATCAATGTTAGATGGTCGACGCCAATATTAGAAAAATGTGAATGGAAACATGATTGATTGGTGGGTTATAGTCTCACACTATGAGAGCGCAATGTATTATGAACAATTTGATCGATGTTAGATGGTCGACGCTAATATTAGAAAAATGTGAATGAAACTTGACTAACCGGTGGGTTATAGTCTCACATCAGAAGAGACATTAAGGCTGAAATTAAGAGCAGAAGAGAGTGTGAATCTAGAACTTGGATTACACAAACCAAAGGGTTCTGTGAATGTCATTGCTCCTACCGGATCGGTCAGGATTTGATGTACCCACGTAGATTAGTCAATATTTGTCACACGTCTATTTTGACATGTATGTACATGCTCGTAGCTATTGGGCTTTGCAAAGGTTGTTGGGCTTTGCAAATGTTGTTGATTTGGCTTAAGCCCACGTTGCACATGTTGCTTTGAACATGTGATTGTGTTGCATGAATGCCACCCACGTTGCACATGTTGTGTTGAACATGCAGTTGCATTGCATGAATTCCACCACACCATGTTGTTGTTACTTCGCGTGCATGACACATGTCTGAGCATGCCCTGATCCACGTAGTGATGATGCATGAGTAGTTCTTACGAGCCAGGTTCCTGCCCCCCTTATGCACTAGTCACTATTCGGGCTGGCTAGACTAGCCCCCGTGATTTACCTCCTCCGTGTTGGTCCTGGGACGGACTGGCGGGGGCGCTGGGGGCGAGTGTTTCGCCTTTTGCCACAATGAGTAGTTCTTACGAGATGGGCTGATGATTAATATATGAGACGTTGTCATCATGAGATATGAGGGTCAAATTTTGACTAGTAGTCAGGTTCCTATTCTTCCCCATGCACTGATCACTATCCGGGCTAGTAAATTAGCCCTCGTAATTTACTTCCTCCGTGTTAATCCTGGGATGAATTGACGAGGACATTGGAGACGAACATTTCATCTTTTGCCATCATAATACACGAGCAATGCACTTCTATGAAAGAATGAAGCTTAAGCCTGGAAAAAATACAGGAAGAAGCACTTCTACAAAGCAAGAAAAGAAAAGACAAACGAGAAAGAGAATTCTTTCCACCTGATCCCTTTCTTTTTCCTTCTTATTTTTGTCGTGTAATTCTTTGTTCGGTAGATATTCGTAATAATGTTCAGGTATACATTTAGTTCACCATATCAACCTGTGCTAGATTATGTCGTGGTCTCATCATTTTATCATGGAAAATAGATGTCCAAGCTAACCTTTTAGTACCGTCGGAGGAGACGAATCTGTTTTAAAGAGACTACCTCGTTGCAGGACTCGACGTCTTTATACCTTGGGCGACGCTCCTTACGCAATCCACTCGAACTCTGGCTCTGGGTTTGTTCGGCGTCCATCTCGAGCCTTCGACATCAGCTTCATCGACTCGGCACTCGGAGCACTCGCTGACTCGGCAACTTAGCGAATTGGTGACTCGACAACTTTCCTCTCCCACTTGAACTTGGGTAGCTCCAGACGAAGTTGGCGATTGATTAGGCCGACAATTTGAAATAATCAACTCAGACAATCTTGATAGATAAGTAAACATTGTCCCTTCGACAGATTGTGGATAGAGATTCAACAATCTTAAAACAGATTCATTCTATTAAGATGACCACAAAAGATGTTGAGATGCAACAGGCTCAACATATATCGGCCTCCTCCGCCTCGATTGAAAATGTTCCAATCAATCATGGGGAAAAGCTAGAGAAGTTCACTGTGTTGAACTTTAAGTGGTGATAGTAGAAGATGTTCTTCTACCTGACCACGCTCAATTTGACACGAATCTTGACCAAGGAATCTCCCAAGTTAGTTGAGGGTGTAAGTGATCTGAAAACCATCACTGCAGTGGACACTATATCATTAACTGTCTTGTCGATTCGTACTGTATGTTGTGTATGGTGAGAAGAAAACAACAAAAGATTTGTGGGAGTTCCTAGACAAGAAATACAAATCGGAGGATGCTGGGGCCAAAAAGTTCATTGTTGGTCATTTCCTGGACTATAAGATGATTGACTCCAAGTCGGTGATCAGCCAAATTCAGGAGCTTCAAGTGATCAGCTAAATCCAGGAGCTTTAGGTGATCTTGCAAGAGATTTATTCAGAAGGCATGACGCTGAGTGAAACCTTCCAAGTGACAGCGATTATTGAGAAGTTGTCTTCCGGCTGGAAGGACTTCAAGAATTACCTGAAGCATAAGCGGAAGGAAATGAATGTGGAAGAATGTTGATTTAATCGCAAGTGCACAATTAAGTCGTTAAGTAATAAAAATATTGATCCTCAGGAACTGTGGATTAAGCACTAGCGAGTTCACAAAGCGAGTTATCTATACAATCGAAGTTAGTTGTGAACGCTTTAGAACTGGAGGTTGAGAGAGAAAGAGAGGTTGAGAGGTCCAAGACAGGAGAGGTTGGTTGTTGAGAGAGAGAAGTTGATTTGGGAAGGCGATTCTAGGATTTAGGTTTCATTATGATGCTAGTTAATGATTATGTGGATTGTTCATTTCCATACCTCCATGTTTACAATCTTGTAGGGATTTTTAACCAAACTACCGGTGAAAAACCCGTGAAGGTTACCCCGGAGTGCTTACACCATTTTTTCCCAAATGTTATTAAGTAGAAGAGGTAAGATAAAAAGTCCTGTTAAAGGACTACCCTTTGTCACTAAGGGCTCCCCGGTCATACCGTCTAGATTACACAAGTCACTTCCTAATATTGGAATGGTGAAAACCCATTAAACTAAAGTTAGCTAATATCTTATGGAGAATTGCCTCCAATTCAAGGCAATTACTCTAGAAAGTCCAGTTAAAGGACTTAAAGGACTACCCTCTGTCACGGGCTCCCCGGGCATACAATTTAGAGTAATCTCCTCTATATGATGACAATCTTTTACATCCACATGCAAATATTTCACATACACATTAAATCAAACAAGTGTAAGACATCACACACATGGAATAAGTCATGAACACTTCATAGAATAAGAAAATTGGCAAATTCATAGTGTATACATCAACATCACATCACAATTACTCCATAATTTCTAGAATTTATGAAATCTACTCCATAGCAACGGGGAAACAAGCCGAAGACAAGAAATATAGCATTCTTACAATCCAAAGCAAGAGTGCAGAGGAAGGAATGCTTATCAAGATGTTGTCGTCGTCTTCGAATGAAATCCTTACTCCGGAAGTGGACGGATTGTCGGAATCAAAGTGGAAATGGACCTCGTAGGTTCCCTCGAAGGGGAAACCTCTCCTCCTCTTTGAAAAGAGGATCTTGAGCCCCTTTTATAGGCCCCACACGACCATGCCTCCTCGCCACAGGCTGTGGAGTGTGCCAGAAAATAGGGCACGACCCAGATGATGGAGGCACCAGAAGGAATGACACGGCCGTGCCAATTGGCACGACCTGTCTATGGGGTTGCTATGGAAAAACTGCTGGAGACCTCCTGAAGAGACACGAACGTGCCTGTGAGGCACGACCTAGTTGGCTAGGTCTGGCACAGTCGTGCCTTTTGGCACGACCTGAGTGATGGGTTGATCTGGAAGCCTGCTGGAAGGGTTCTGAGAAAGCACGATCATGTCATTCGGCACGGCTTGAGCTTGGAGTTGATCTGGAAATTTTTTGGAGTCCTCATGAGTAGGCACGACCTAGTCTTGGAGTTGATCCGGTGGTTTGTTGGAGTCCTCCTAAGCAGGCATGGACTGACATAGCTAGGCATAATCGTGCCCTTAAGAGGCACGACGATGCTTTCTGGTTCTGCTCCCAAGCTTGCTCTAATGTACAATTCACTTCCTTTTAGCTCCAAATCGCGTTCTATCAATCAAAATACGATGAGAGTAGATCTCCGAACTAAAGAAGTAAAAACATGATAATATAATGAGATAAGATACGATAATATAGATAATAATCAATGAAATACAAATAGATGTGCAACAAATAATATCTAAAAATATATATAATTTACGCACATCAAAGAACTCGTTGTTAGACTTCGAATTGAGGAAAATAACAAGAGTTCAGAGAGAAAACTATTCTCTTAGGCTAAAGCCAATGTGGTTGAACACGGTTAAAGCTCAAAACGGAAGAATCTCAAGTCTTCTAAGATGACACCCAGAGGAGGCAGTTTCAAGAAATAATTTTTTGGGAAGTGTTACAACTATGACGGAGTCGGTCACAAAGCTTCGGACGACAAGAAGCTGAAGAAGAAAATATAAGAGGTCAATCTGAATGAGGAACCAAACATGGACCTCTGTGTCGTGATCTCTGAAGTGAACCTAATAGGTTCAAACCTACGATAATGGTGGATCGATATGGTGCCACCAGACATGTCTATTGCAACAAGAAACTACTCCACAACTTTTAAAAAGTTAAAATGGGGATAAACTATTCATGGGGAATTCAACAACCTTGGACATAAATGGTCAAGGGAAAGTGACGCTGAAAATGACCTCGGACAAGGAACTCACTCTGAACAAGGTGTTGTATGTTCTAGAGATTTGAAAGAATCTAGTATCCGGATCGCTTTTCAGCAAGCATGAATTCTGAATTGTGTTTGAGTCAAACAGGGTTGTGCTATCCAAACATATAATGTTTATAGGAAGAGACTATGTGGCATGGTCATTCGGCTTAAGATAAATAAAGCTAAAAACTTATATGCTTGAGTTTTCCAGTTTGTGGCATGGTAGATGAGGACATATTAACTGCGACGTGTTGCATAGATTAATTAACATATAAAACATACTGACATTTGATCTTGATCACAACATAAGTGTGAGACTTGTGTTGAAGCAAAAATGACAGGGTCATCCTTTCAACACGTTGAAAAAAATACTGAATCACTCGGCCTATTTCACACTGACATGTGCGACCTTAAAGGTACACTGACACGTGGTGAGAATAAGTTCTTCATCATTTTTGTAGATTATCACACAAAATAAAGTTATGTGTATCTTCTTCAAAGTAAACATGAAGCTATAGAGAAATTTATTCTCTATAAGAATAATGTTGAAAACCAACTTTGTCATGCCCTGGAAGTACGCATGCCCGTGGATACAGACAATACTCCCTTGTGACAATCACAGATACAACATGGTATGAGTTCACAAAACTCAAACCATAATACAACTACACAGAATATGTAATACAAACCAAACCGAGTAAGAAAGTATAAAGTCTACCCGACCATGAAAATCCAAAGACATAACTGCGAGTCGGCCCGGCTTAAGATACTAAGTACATAACCAGAGAAAATCCAAAAGTCCAGATACAACTTAATTATTATAACGTCGGTACAATAAATAAATGCGAAAGCAAAAACAAACCAAAATGAAACGGAATTAAATCGAAGTTCGATGTGAATAGGACGACGTGGATAGAAATCCTCCAAGCGACCCAATCAACATATACCTGCTAACCTGGAAACAATAATGGAAAGCAAGGATGGTGAGTACAAAAGATATACTTAGCGGATATAAGAAGATAGTGCATGAACAATAAAGTGTATAGGGATTCAAAGTATACAGTCTCAAAGGAAAGGAGGAATATACTCACCAACTAGAAGTTCACACTAGTATGCCTCTACGACACAAACACCCTACTCAACTGCACATAGTTGTTGGTGCAATTTGCACTACAAGTCAAACCCTAAGGTTTTGATGTATGACCAAAGGTTAAAATTAGACTGTTGTGTTTAACACAATTGAGCTAAGTGTGCAGGGTTTACTAACTTGACGAATCTAGAGGGCCAGACACC
>JBBUKS010097946.1:0-26958 GCA_038050645.1 Hedychium gardnerianum
CTTCCCAAAGTATTTTCCAACCCGAGCTCTTTTACTCCGTCTGAGCTCAACCTCCAATGATTCGACATCCTCTTCTTTAGCTATTGGTTCTAATGCCTGATTTAAGGAACTCACTTCCTCTTGGGTCTTATACGGCAATACATGTTCGAAGAACGAGACATTTCTCGATTCAAGAATCTTATTTTTGTGTATATCCAGTATTAGTGACTTATATATCAAAAATCGATATGCACTGTTGTTATGTGCATAGCCAATAAATATGACATCAACAGTCTTTGGTCCTATCTTGATCTTTTTCGGATCAAACACCAATACTTTGTTAAGACACCCCCACACTCGCAAGTATATGTAGGATAGTTGTCTTCCAGTCCACAACTCATAAGGACTCTTTTCTATTTTCTTGCGGGGTACCTTATTTAAAAGGTAATTTATTGTGAGGACAACTTTCCCCCACATTTGCTATGGCAATCTAGAACTTAATAGAAGAGCATTCGTCATCTCTTTAATAGTACGATTCTTACGCTTAGTAATTCCATTTTGCTGAGGTGAATAGAGAGTTGTTGTTTCGTGTCTGATCTCATGTTCAGCACCCAACTCAGCGAACGACGATATATATCCTTACCTTTTAGAAGATACACAAAATTATATTTTGTGTTATCATCTATAAAAGTGATGAAGTACTTATTCTCACCACGTGTCGGCGTTCCTTTCAGGTCTCACACGTCAGTGTGAATTAGACCGAGTGGTTCAGTGCTTCGTTCAACAACATGTTGAAAAGATGACTGAGTCATTTTTGCTTCTACATAAGTTTCACACTTGTGTTTCAGATTAAGATGAAATGTCGGTATGCTTTGCATGTTAATTAATCGATGTAATATTTCGTAGTTCACATGTCCAAGTCTACCATGCCACAAACATGAAGACTCTAGCATATAAGTAGAAGAGTGTTCAACTTTATTCATTTTCAGTCGAATGATCATTACATTGAGCTTAAACCGCCCATCTTGTACATAACATCTTCCTACAAACATTCCATTTTTGGTTAGCACCACTCTGTCCGCTTCAAATACAATGTGGAAACCGTGCTTGCTCAGAAGCGATCCGGATACAAGATTCTTTTGAATATCCGGAACATACAACACATTGTTCAGAGCGAGCTACTTTCCCGAGGTCATCTTCGGCACCACTTTACCTTGGCTTTTTATATCCGAGGTTGCTGAATTTCCCATAAATAATTTGTCTCATCTTTGACTTCTTCAAAGTTGTGAAACAACTCCATGTTACAGCTAACATGTCTGATGGCACCGGTATCGATCCACCATTGTCGCAGATTCAAACTTATCAGGTTCACTTCAGAGACAACAACATTGAGGTCCATATCTGGTTCCTCATTCAGGTTGGCCTCCTGCTTTTTCTTCGACTTTTGCAGTCCGGAGGTCTGTGACCGACTCAGTCACAGTTGTAACACTTCCCAGAGAATTTTTCTTGGAATTGCCTCTTCTAGGTGCCAGCTTGGAAGACTTAGGATTCTTCTATTTCGAGCGTTGACCATGCTCGACCACGTTGGCTTTCACAATAACCTGAGAGAACAATTTTCTCTCTGAACTCTTATTGTCTTCCTCAATTCAAAGTCTAACAATGAGTTCTTCTAGAATCATCTCCTTCTGCTTATGCTTTAAATAATTCTTGAAGTCCTTTCAGCCAAAAGGCAGCTTCTCAATGATAGCTGTCACTTAGAAGGATTCACTCAATGTCATGCCCTCTGAGTAAATTTCTTGCAAGATTACTTGAAGTTCCTGGACTTGACTGATCACTGACTTGGAGTCAAACATCTTATAGTCCAGGAAGTAGCCAACAATAAATTTTTTGGCTCCAATATCCTTCGATTTATATTTCTTATCCAGGGACTCCCACAGTTCCTTTGACATTTTCTTCTCACAGTACACAACGTACAGCAAGTCAGCAAGACTGTTGAGGATGTAGGTTCGACATAGGAACTCGGAGTCGTTCCATTTGTCGACTGCAATAATAGTTTTTAGATCACTTACACCCTCAGCATACTTGGGAGGTTCCTCGGTCAAGATACGTGTCAGATTAAGTGTGGTCAGATAGAAGAACATCTTCTACTGTCAACGCTTAAAGTTCAAGCCCGTGAACTTCTTTAGTTTTTCCCCATGATGGATTGGGACATTCCCAATCGGGGTGGAGGACCCCGACACATGTTGAGCATGTTGCATCTCAACATTTTCTGTCGCCATTTCTAACAGATTGAATCGATTTTCGATTTGTTCCACGAACTTAAAGCAAACCGGATTTTCGCTCTAAGTTTGTTATCCACAAACTCCGGAATACCAAGTTTGTACTAAAGGTTGTTGGAATCAAATCAAAACATGAATATGTTTTAAGTTTTGTTAGGGGTCGTTGGAGGAATCTTTCCGATTCGAGATCTGTCGAGTTTGACTTACTTGTCAAGCAGTTTGAGCAAATAATCTCAATCTGTCGGCTGTCGTAAGCCTATCGTCAAGTTTGTCCGAGCGAGTCAAGCTGTGCCCGAATGGAGACACTTTCTCTAAGTCACCTCCTGTGTCTGTCGAGAGTCGGCGAGGAGCCAAGGGGCTTCCTCGACCCGAATGGAAGCAGAGTCGATGTTGCAACGCTTCTGAGAGTCACTGACTGAATGCAAAGAGCTGCAACACGAACACCGAGTGGATGTCGAGTCCTGTAGAGCGCAGTCTCCTTAAAACAGATTCGTCCTCTCCAGCGATGCTCAGAAGATTAGATAAATGTCTATCTCCCAGGATAAAATGGTAAATCAAGAGCTCAACCGAGCACTGGTTATCTTGGCACACTGAACTATTCCCGAAAACTATCACCTTCTATCAAACGAAGAAGTGTGCGATAACAAAAGAGAACTCGTCAACCAAACAAGTGTTCGACAACAGCAAGAAAACAAGAGACGATTTTAATTGCTCACTCCTGTTAGCTCTATTTCACTACTTTTCCATACGAGGTCTTCTATTCCTTATTCCTTATATAAGAAAGAAGAATTGTCATCCAAGTAAAGGCCTTATTTTCAACATAAGTAAAGGCATTACTTGCTCCACATATTAGCCTTGGCTTGCCTCACAAGCTATCTACGTGGCATGTTTTTCTTGGCTAGCCTTTGCTTGAGCAATAAGTCACACACGTGACAATGCTTGAGTATTCGAAAAAAACACGTGGTATTTTCTGATTGATCTACGCGGATATATCATGCTCCGATCGATCCAATATGAACAATAAAATTCACATAAGAATTCTTGAGTTGGTACAATCCGGACCTTAAATTCTCATCTTCTTTTACTCCGAATCAACTGTAACGACGTTCTTTAACTGTAGGATTAAAACTCACAAGTCACATTTTTATTCAAATTTTCCAACACCCAGAAGCTTAGCTCTCTCAATAGTTCAAACTCGATCACTTGACGCATTTCATTCAAACTATTCTTCCATATAATCCATGATTGATTAGGATGAAAAGGAGAAAGTGATCACTCCTGATGATTAGTTAGACCATTACTTTTTAAAAGTCATTGAGAAACTAGTAGCTTAAAGATTGAGTCATACTAAATTGGCAAACAAGAATGACTCTATATTTGACTTAGATAAGCATATTTTAGTGGCCACTTTAGCTTTTGTTATTTTACACAAGCAATGAGAGATTTTGACTAATCATTATAATCTTACATCACTTTGATTACTTCAGTGTGGAATTCAGATCAAATCAATCATTGTATGTGCTAAACTGGTGGTTCATACATCAAGTTTCATGGAGAATGATTTACTTTGACAGATCTATAATCTGTACTACGTTTTATTCAATCTGTAAATTTTAGTACACAGTATGTATTCACAATTTGCCATTTGCCAGAGACATTTAATTGATTTGAAGTGATTTCTAAAAGATTTCAATATGATTTCATTATCTATGTTTCCAACTAAACTTGATTGCATATCCAATCAATTCCTCTCAAGTTTTTTTTTTATATATAACAATGAACTTTTTTTCCCCATTCCCTCCCATGTGTGTATGCCTAACTCTGAACTAGCATTCAAATGAAAGTCTCATTTTTCCAAAAAAAAAAAAAATCTTTCACTTTCATTGACTTTAAGCAAAAAAAATTTTTGACCCATTCATGTATATGGCTATACAATTCATATTTGCAGTTCTTTTACTTCAATATTAAGCATTCCACCTGCATATAAACTTGCAAATAAATCTCCTTTCCTCTAATAAGTTTGACAAAATTATTTCCTAAAATAAAAGTCCTCTTGAAGGAAATAAAAAGGTAATATATGTTAATAGCAAGCCACTTGCATATGCTCATATACTCTAAATAAAGAGCAGAAGTTAGTTACACTAATCGAACCAATTAAATTAAAATTGAACAAACTAAATTTTTTTTAGACAAACCAATTATTTTGATTTAATTGAGATTTTACTCTCCTCTAATTATAAACCATATGTTAGGCAGACATGCATTGAATTCTAATTTGACCTTAGTTACTTCTTTTAAAGTCTTTGATTTATTTCTACAATTAAACAAGTCAATGAAGCTGGCAAGCACAATTGATAGAAGAAAATCATTATCTGTCTCGATCAAAATCTTAATCATACATTGTCCTTTTCAATTAAGGCTATTGACTTCCTCGAGAAGGCATGCATCCAGTAATTCTCCTTGAGAAAGAGAACTTACTGTGGTAACTATGTATTAATGCGATTATCTAAGCTTAATTTAGGATGGTAAACAAATTAAGTCAGTCAAATTTTGAAATATTCAAATTTATTTAATAAGGTAATCGAACTAAGTCGAGTTGAGCCTAAAATAAATTAAACTTTTGAAATGATTGTTCAAGCTTGGTTTGGTTATTTTTTATAAGCTTGAATTTATTTGAAGTTTGACTTAAGCTTGGTTCGTTTAAATGTTATCGAGCTCTCACTTTAAGTTTAGCTTGAGTTTGATTCATTTAGATGTTATCGAGCTTTCAATTTCAAACTTATTTGATTGTTTAAAATTTTTACTTGTTTGATTGATTATTGAGATTGATTATTCAAATTTATTTGTTTATTTTATTTTATTTATTTAACATTTAGATAAAATTTTTATTAATGAATATTATTGTTCATGAACATTGTTCACGAACGTTGTTCACGAACATTAACGAACTGAACACATATGTATTCGAGTTTGTTTATTTAATTTAATAAATTATTCAAATTTATTTATTTAATTGATCTGGTGTATATTGAACGAATATAAATAAATTTTTATTAAATTAAATATCAAAATTTATTTATGAACCTTCCATTTATTTATAATTCTAGCTCAATTACAGTTCCTCTATTGATTAGTCGAGGGGAAAGTTCTCAGATGCGACCTGATCATTCAAACTGTGCCCATTCAAATTATTTGTAAACAGTTAGGCTTTGAAAATTATTTATTTCTGTAGCATACTAAATAAGAATTGTCATTTTGACCATTCTGCTGATTCACATTCACCCACTACCTGTACGAGATTGGCTATGATCTATTAAAAAAATACAAATTTGTGATCCTATCTTTGAAAAGCTTTTCTTCCACACAAATCCAAAGTAGTAGATAAGCATCTCCTGCAAGGAACTGAAGATCCATGGCAATGGCGTGCTATATATACGAGCATAGTCTTAGGCATGTTTTATCTCAAGTCTAGCTGATCATTCCTAAAGCCAAGGAATGACTTCTTCTTCTTCTTCTCCCAGTTCCTTTGCTGTTCTTGCACTTGTCCTCCTCCTTGGAACCTCCTCTGCTCAACTGTCGACCAACTTCTACACCTCCTCCTGCCCCAGCCTCTTTAGCACGGTTAGAAGCGCAGTACAATCAGCCATTAACAATGAGAGACGGATGGGAGCATCTCTTCTTCGCCTCTTCTTCCACGATTGCTTCGTGAACGTAAATCTTCTTGCCCCAGCTTAAGCTTTTTAATTAATGTATTGCTAGCCGAGCATATATAACACATCGATCGTTACAGGGATGTGATGGCTCGATATTGTTGGATGACACGTCGAGCTTTACAGGGGAGAAAACTGCCCAACCAAACAATAACTCGGTGAGAGGGTTCAACGTCGTCGACAGCATAAAGACTGCAGTCGAGAACGCGTGCCCGGGCGTCGTATCATGCGCGGACATATTGGCGATCACTGCAAGAGACTCGGTGGTGATAGTGAGTCATATAGTTTCCAAGTTCTTTCTTCCACTTTCACTCGATGAAATTAAGAGCAACCAACGTTACTCATTCAAGAACTTAATTGCAGCTTGGAGGTCCTACTTGGGATGTGAAACTAGGGAGGAGAGACTCGAGGACGGCGAGCTTGTCTGCTGCTAACAGAAACATCCCCCCACCAACTTCTTCACTTAGCACCCTCACATCCTCCTTCGCAAACCAGGGCCTCTCGACCAGGGACTTGGTGGCACTGTCCGGTAAACTAAATAGTAGTAATTAAGTAAACTCATAAGATAAGATGAGACTTCTTCCTTGTTCACTTAAATTAGCAGTTAGAAAGTAACCATCAAGTTAAGTAGAATAATCTCCCTAGACTTTGCTCCAGAAGCTGATTGGATTGCCTCTAGACTAAGTATTTGTTGACCTGAACCTCTGAAATCTTGGCTTGCAGGTGCCCACACAATTGGGCAAGCAAGGTGCACCTCTTTCAGGTCACGCATTTACAACGACACCAACATCGATAGCTCCTTCGCGCGAACAAGGCAGTCGAATTGCCCGAGAACGTCGGGGTCTGGAGACAACATCTTGGCGCCGCTGGACCTGCAGACTCCCACAACCTTCGACAACGACTACTACGCGAACCTCGTCGGCCGGAGGGGTCTGCTGCACACGGATCAAGAGCTCTACAATGGCGGCTCGACCGACTCGCAAGTGAGTTCCTACAGCAGCAGCCAGAGCTCTTTCTTCTCCGACTTCACCGCCGCCATTATTAGGATGGGAGACATCAGTCCCCTCACTGGCTCCAATGGTGAGATCAGGACGAACTGCAGGAGGGTTAATTAATTAACTAGGCTGTTGAGTACTCCTCGCTAGCTATCAATCGTGCCTTGTTATTTCTGCTTCAATAATGTTAAGCTCCAGGCTTAATTGAGTGCAAGCATTTGGGGTTTTGTGTGACGATCGTTCAAGGTTGACTTTGTCTGTCATTTTGCTGATTGAATCAAATTCGAACACCTACATGTTGAACTTGAAAAGTCAATGGCAGGGTTGCCGAATAATGAACGACCATCGAACACCATTATCATCTCTCCAAATTTAATATAGTTAGTTCATGAATAGCAAGGAATTGTAGAGTTCGCGATCGAATAGTCAACACTAATTCAATTAAATGACGTACTGTTGATGGCCTTTAACGACAAGAATCTACCATCTTACTCGATCTATTTGACTATTTCCCTTAAAATCTACCACGAAAAGGTTCTGCTTTGGTGAATTGCAAAGTCAACGCCACTACAAAAAGGCCATCCACACAAAATCAAAACTTCTTAATTCCCCAAAACTCGTTCCTACTCCCACCAAATTCAACCACTCCCTCATCCATCGATCATATAAATAGAGTCAGATCGCAGCAGTCGGAGGTAAAATTAGCCTGTGGATTTTCTATTCAGAGCAATCAACAGCGGGTGGAGAGGTATTTTGGGGGAGACGGCCAACTTCGCCTTTCCTTCTCTTCTCCCTAATCCACCTAGATCCAATCCTCTCCTTTTGCCATTGGAGCTCCTCGGTTTCTCGATCCGTGCTCACCACGCAGCTGCGTGGGGAGATCTGAAGCGACAAGAGGTATGTGCCCCCTCAGAGTGCTCTTGATCTTCTTCTCAGCCACTGTGGCTGGTTTCTTCCTCCTCAAAAACCTCAAGACCCAGCCTGGCCTCGACGAGGAAGAAGAATCCCCAAAAGAGAAGCCGGCCCTTTCCAACAAGGTGACCTTTTCTTTGGAAGAAAGATCACATTTTTAGTTCCCAAAATTCCTTTTTGTCTATGATTTTGGGCGAAACAGGTCCGTCGGACGATCTGCTCGGGGTTCTGGACCTGCGTCGACATGGCGAGTGGGAGGTACCTGTGGAGGATAATGGCGCCTGCTGCCGCCGCCGCCGAGGAGAAGAAGGCTTGATCGTCGTCTACGTGGGGTGAGGTTGTTGTTCTTTCCCCTCTTCGAGAAGAAAGCGTGATCGTCTACCTGTGGAGGATAATGGCGCGCCTTAATTGTTTCTTTAGATCTTTATAGTATTTTAATCTTTAATTACTTCATTTATTATAGCATGAGTATTATATAATTGTTATTTCAATTTCTACATCTCCTATTGCTTCAAATTGATTCTTGTCTCTACGCATATTTAAGTAAAAAATATATATTAATAATTTTATTGATAAAAATAATAAAAGATACTAATTTACCTACTTATATGTAGTGTTATTATTATTATTATTCACATATTATATTTTTAATGCACTTTTAGAAATATAAATTTTATTTATTTATTTATTAAACATATGATTAGGAAATTAAAATGTTATAATCTAAATAGATAATATATTTATTTTGATATTAATTGATTTATACCCATTTTTAATATACACACTACCGTATGAATTAAATTGAATCTGATCCGTTCATTTTAAGAATCAAAGATCTTCACCGCATATCCCAACGTCAGAATCGACCGAAACCCTACGAGAGAGAGAGAGAGAGAGAGGATGATCGAGAAAGGACCGAACGGCGATGCAGGACAAGGAGGGGAACAGCGAAGAATACGGAGATGCGAAGGCGAACCGGGAGGAGTTGGAAGAGGGGAAGGAATTCTTCGACTCAAAGGTCGCACTTCCATCGCTTGCTCCAATCTCTTCCTTACCGTTCTTCATCTTTAATTCTGCTTCGATCGATGATTTGTTCATAGAAAGCCAAGTTTCACAGTTGCGAAAATTTCTGGTGCTTGAATCTATTTCTGTTGTAGATCATGGTTACTGTTGATTATATTTCTGGATCAGCTTGCATCTCACGGTCAACTTCTTTTCAACAAAGTACATGATGGATGAACTTCCTTGCTATATCAAAGGTCCAATTTTGGGTGATAGCAGTGAAGAAGATTATCACGATGATGATGAAGAAGAAGAGAGTTCAATCTCTGCCTGTTTTGAGGCTGAAGGCAATCATCTGCAAGTGACAGTCAGGAATCCTGGAATCCTACTGAGAGTTGGACGAAACACGATCTATTCAGAGAGTCCATGGAGCTAGAGGCATCACCTTGCTCAATTGGATCACCTTAGGCCAAAGAAGAGTCAGTGGAAGATGTGAAAGCTATGAATCATATGGAGGCATTGTTTAGCAATGATCCGAAGATTTGGAGAGGTTTTGGTGGCATTAGAAATCCAATGGAGACAACTAACTCATACTGCTTAATTGAGTCTCCTGAACCAAGCCGATAAGAAAGAAGAAATTCCAAGAAGAATGAAGCAACTCCGGTATCGGAGTTTTTTGCACCGGATTTTACCCCAAGAACTTCATCAAATAGATAGACAGATCCTTTTGAAGGTTTTGTAATAAATCTTGTAACACCACCAAGTTCCCTAGTTTTCACTGCCATGAATAAGCACAAGATGAATCCAGTTGGGATGGCCATAATTGATCTTACTGATTCTCCCACCAGTTTATAAATGATTAGATCATGTATCATGTCACAAATGTTTTTTTTTGAAATAACCTTTATTGCTATGACATGAATATAACAGTAATAGTTTATCATTTTTATCAAATAATATATAATCTATGATGAGTCTGTTTCATGTGAAATGATGGATAATTTGCCAAGTTGGATACAAAAGAATTTGTCTACCATTATTGAGATGAAATAGACGATCAATAGCATTAGAAAAAATGTATTCCATATGTTGTGTTATGTTTTGTGATAGAGAGTTGCTTGGCTGGCTATAACACATCAAATTTTTAGCATTGTTTAAATGGCTTAATGGATAGAAAGCAATGAGGAGATGATCCCCAAATTGGATTATCCAAGATGGTTAGTTCTTTTTTGTTACGATAATTGTGTGGTGGAACCAAGAGTTTGAAAGGATTTGATGGAAGATCCCTCGGTGAGTTAGATCACTCTGTGATGATAACTTGCCTCGAATCAAAACTTCATATCGAGAAGCTTCACAGTAGGATCTTTACAACACTACAAGCCAAACTCCTATCCCTCCCTCTCGGGTAATGGTGCAACGGCAACAATACAAACACAAAGAATAATTCATTTTTCTCATTCACGGTGACAAAAAGCAAAATATTCATCCTTAGCGCTTCTGTCAGTCCATCTCAGGATCTACACGGAGAAGATAAATTACGGGGGTTAATTTATTAGTCCGGACAATGATCAGTATATTAGAGAGGACAAGAATCTGACTACTAGTCAGGATTTGATCTTTAAATTTCATAATGACAAAATTTCATACATTAGTTATCAGTTCATCCCGTGAAAATATTGAACGACTAAAGTACGATTTAAAATGAATGCCAGAGTTGGCTTCTTTATGATCGATAGCAACATTAAGCTCAGAGCTCCCACTTGCTTCAACCAAAATACTCATTTATAGCACAATCAAATCAAGCAGCGTGTGTGATGGATGTCCACCAACTTGAGAGAATGACAATATGTGAACCACACAGCCTAGTACGAATGGGTCCGATCTGACTGCCCCATCCTCCTTCGATCACACATACTTATACTCAATTTATTCGGACGGGCAAACGAGCGAGGGAAAGGAATCAGTTTCAGAAAAATATCCTTGAGGGGGTGAGAAGGCAAAAGAAAATAATCCCTCGGGAAGAGAAAAAAATCCGTCAGGAAAGGAGGAAGAGAAGGCAAAATTGAAGAGAAACTTAGGAAGAAAGAGAAGGTCATGCGGGGTCGCTCACGCTCGGACTTGCAAGCAATTGTGCTCGGGCTCTCGTGAGCGACCGTGAGAGGCCATCCTAGCAAGCGATCGTGCTCGTGAGTGGCCGTCCTAGTGACCGACCGTGCTCGCTAGTGGCCGTGAGTGCAAGTGGTCGTTAGGGGATGCCCGTCGCTCGTGCTCACAAGCAACCATGCAGGGACGCCACCGCTTGCACTCGCGAGCAACCGTGTGGGGATGTCGCCGCTTGCAAGCGGCCTTGATGGGGGACGCCGTCGCTCGCGAGCGGTCGTGAGGTGAGGTTCACCGCTCGCGAGGTTGAGGATAGGGAGAGACACGACGGGAAGAGAAGAAATACGTTCCACCCAATTTTCGGTGTAGATAAAAATTTATTAACAAATTGATCAACAAATGGATTCATGAATCCATTCGTCTACTCTTTCATAATAAGTAAACGAGGAAAATGATGATTCGTAAATCCATCCATCTATTCTTTTGTAATAAGTAAATGAGAAGAAGGATAAATAATTCAACCTTCCTTATAAAAATAAATGATGAAAAAGATTTCGTGCAAATTTTTTTTCTCAATTTTTAAATATATCCTCTCAAATAAATTGAGCATAGTATATCAAGTTGGATCCAATCCACTTTGATCAACAAGACCTTGCCTTGTTATTTATGTAACTATAATTATTTTCAATTTTCATTGAGGCAATGAAAATAGTGCAACAAATAGGAAGGCAATATTATGCACCTGAGTAGGTATAAATTATACTTCAAATTTATTTAGTAGATGAATCAAGGAGAAGATGATTTATCTTTAGAATTAATCGGACAAATTCAGATACCTAAATTATCAAAAAGTTTTTTTAAAAAATTATTAGGTACTTGTAGATTGATCATCTTATCTTATCGGGTGCCAAGTTTTAGCTAATGGATGCAAAGTTTAGGGGACCATCAAAGTGCAAGTTGGCGGATACAAATCAAGTTGGAACCACACACACAAGTCATCCCCCCCTCCCATTAATCTTGTGCAACTTAACTTTTGTCACTTTATAGATAAAAATATCCCTAACTAAACCAATGATAAAGCAGTGGAGGTTGGTTTAATGCGAAATTATATATTGATTTGGCCTTTAAAGTATGATATAATAATTTAGCATGGCTCTAATTATCACGTCGAACTTTAGTTGTTATTATATAGCTTTTTGAGATTCTTTTTGCTCCTTTCAATAATTTTCTCTTTTTCCCTTTTTGGTGCTTTTGTTGAATGGTATATATTTAATTAAACAAATTAATGGAACCAGTTTACAATTTCGTTATCTTACCTTGGAAGGTTACATAAACAACTAGACGACCGACATGATTACTTCGCAAGTCACGGAGGAAATATTAATTAAATCAATAATTCATGATTAATAATTTAGAAATACATATTTTAATTTGCAGATAAATTTGAGATTAAAATGAAAAATAATCTTTAAAATTGTAACGGGAAAATGCGTGTGAAAGCCGAAAGGTTGAGATGATGTGGACGGGAACCGAATTCCCGTTAGCCACGTAATTTACGTGGGCGGCTTCGCCATGCAACACGTGCCGCGAAAGCCATGCAACACGCTCCCGTAACCTTCATAAGATTTTTATGTGACGTGGCATCATTCTGCGTGAACTGTAGATTTTTGTTTGACTTTGGTCAATCCTTAGCTTCATTGTTGGTTGACTTTTCTCTAACATCAACAGGAAGCTGTAGGAGGCTTTCTTTTATTTATTTTTTACAAAAAAAAAAACTCTAATTTTCGGTAATTATTAAGTAAACGGGTTTAATTTCGTGTTATCTAATTTATCAATATATATAATTGCATTTAGCTAAGGGAGATAAATTAAAATTGCAAGACACACTTAACTCAATTAAATTATCTTATTAGTCACCTAATTATTTTTCCCTATCAAACATGTAGTAATAATATATTTTCTTCTTTAATTATATTTGGTTCATTTGATCTTCTCATCATTTAACTCAATGATTTTATTTGGCTCATCTAAGAATAATTAATTCACCTTCCATTCGTATCTAGAATGTTCGATTTATCTAACTTGATTTAATCAAAGGGATTTAGTCAACCACTTCACCTTTTTCAACCTATTCAATTGGATTTAAATGGTCTAATTTGCTAGGGCTATGGTAATCACCTATTCAACTTACTCCATTGATTTGCTCAAATGCTCTCGTGTCGTGTTTCCCAAAAGACTGAGCTCATTCAACCTATTCAAAGTGATATTTCGAGAAGGTGAAAATTAAAAAATAAAAATTAATTAAATATAATGGTAAAAGAAAGAAATATTCATTCTTACTATCTTCGTCAATCCGTCTCAAGATCAATACGGAGAAATTTAATTATAAAAAAAATAAAAACAATGACCAATATATAGAAAAAAATAAAAATTTAATTATTAAAATTTAATTATTAGATTTTATAATAATAATATTGTATGTATTAATCAATTAAATATGATAAAAGTGTAACTCAAATCAAATGCAACCTTTGACCAAGTTTATTTCAATCAAATTAATTGTCTACGTCTACGTGTTAATCCCTGATGTAGCACACGTTGCATGTTGACCACCAACGCATTCAATGTTCAACGGTGTTCGATTTGGAGCTCCATGAATTTGAGATGTGAAAATAAATAAAATCAACTGCGCCGCCGGCCACACCCATTTTGACCACTAAACGGTCAACTAAATAAACTGTCGACGTGCTCTATTTTTTTTCTGTCTAAGAGGCGCTTTATTTGACAATTTCGGTCTATTGTTTCTCAACAAATTTGATTAATTCAAATTGTATGAAAATATGATTGAGATTTTAGAAAGATGGTGATAGAATATTAATTTAGTATTTTTCTAATCAGAGTTTAAATTTAAGGTCAATAATAATAAGAAAAAAATAAACTTGAATGCCTAAAAAATTAAAAATAATCCTAGGACAAGATAAAGTAAAAACTTGAATATTTTGTCTATGTTAAAAATATTTGAATTTTGAACTTTAAAAGCACAATTTTTGAGCTACAATTCTCTTTTCACATTCATTCGTTTTTTTAAACAAAATTTAGGTTTTTTTAATGTAAATTCGTGTTTTTTTTTATAATTCAGTCATCCAGATCGTTATAAACTCAATTAATTTAAAAAATATGTATCCCATGAATTAAATTCAAAAACATAAATAACTCTTCATTTTTTGCTTTATGTTTTTTTTAGCTAGCACTATATATCTATCGAGTCCTTCAAATTAATTAATCTTGAAGATGAGTAATTTAGTATATAAATTTTTTTCATTATTTATCAAAATAAATTCAAAAGTATTTATAATGGACAGTCCAACAATCCAACATTCTAAATTTATCATTCCACAGAAGAAAAATAATTTATTATAATTGAAAATCAAATTATGAATATTTAATAGATTACATAAGTACTTTACCGTTGCACCGTAGCTCAGAGCTGTTTTGTTTTATATTTTGTAGGTAACATTGGGTATTGGGTTGCTTTGCTTTATGTTTTTATTTTTTTAATATTTTTTAATAGATATAATTTATATCAATTAATTTTAAAATTATCAATTCAATTTTAAATAATTTTTTTATCGATTATTAGAATAAATTGAATGATCTATTAATCTAATATTTTATATTAATTATTTATTTTTTTTAAAAAAATTATTTATTAATTTATTGAGATGATGAATCAATTTTTTATTTTATGATAAATTTTATATGGGATGAAGTTAATTTAATATATTTTATTTTGATGATCTATACAAAAAAAAATTATGAATAAATAGATCATTTAAATATGACGTCATTTGATTTAATTATTTTTTTTTAATTTAATATATTTTGTTTGTTGATCGAAAAGGTCGAAGATAGTAGCTGGCATGGGTAGGAGGCCGAGGAAAGGAACGAGAAGCAGCATGGACCTGCTAGACCCTTCCAACACGTTTACCTCTCATGGCATTCAATTCTGCTCGGGATTATGTCAAATAGGTGGCACACGTCTCATGTCACGCCTTCCTCTTCTTATCGCTCGCCATCTATAAAAACAAAACCCCAAAAAGTAGGCGGCGATAAGCGCACTCCCATTTTCCCCCAAACCCAATCCATCTCCCAGCTATTTCCAGTTCACCTGCCTTCTTCTCCTTCCTTCCTTCCTTTCTTTCCTCTTTAATAATCCCTTCCCTTCTCCCTTCTCCCTTCCCCCTTCCCCCTTTCCCCTCGCATTTGATCTAACGCGGTATGCTCACGCCTCACGCAGCTATGGCCGCCAGCACCTCCTCCTTCCCTCCCCCGGATCCCTCCTCCGACGCCGACCTCCTCCGCCTCCTCCTCCTCTTCTCACATGACCTCTCCGCCTTCGCCCACCAACAGCAACACGCGTCGGCTTCTTCTCCTTCCCACCTCCGCGTCAATCCCAACTTTTCCTCCGTCCCCCGCAGCGCCAAGCAGCTCGCGCTCCTCTTTGAGGAGCTCCTCCGTGAGTACGACGACGACCGCCTGTTGCCCCGCTCCGCCTCCCTCTGCTTCCGCGAGATCCTTCTCGTCTTCCACCGCCTCAAGATTCTCCTGCACGATCGATCCGCCCGCAGCCGCGTCGCCTTCCTCTTCCGCGCCGAGCGCCTCGCCGATGAGATCCATGGGCAGGTCGTCGATCTGGTCACCTTCCTAGAGATCCTCCCGCTGGGTGAGCTTAGAATCTCCGACGATGTTAGGGATCTCGTCCGCCTCCTCCGCCGGCAGATCCGCAGATCGTCGCCCGCCGTCGATCCGCCTTCCCTCGCCCTCCGCAGAGACGTCCTCGAGCTCATCGCGAGTGTTGAAGGCGGCGCCGTGCCCGATCGGGGCCGGATGCAGGGGATATTCCGTCGGCTAGGCCTTGGGGACTCCCGGAGCTGTCGAATGGAGATCGAACGGATGGAATGCGACGTGGCGGACGGTGCTGTGGATGAGAGGTGGGCGGTGGTCATGGTGGCACTCGCCTCGATCCTTCGGTATGGTAGCTGCGTTCTCTTTGGCGCCTCGACTCCGCGATCGGATTCCTCTTCCAGAGACAGCAAGTCGCCCTTTTCGGCCACAGAGGACCTTGTGGTGCCGGATGATTTCAGATGCTCTATATCGCTGGAGCTGATGCGCGATCCGGTGGTTCTGGCCACCGGGCAGACATATGATCGGGATTCCATTGCCCGGTGGATCAGCTCCGGCCATGTTACGTGCCCTAATTCTCGTCAGGTACTCACACACCTCGAGCTCGTCCCTAATCGGGCCCTCAAGAACCTTATCGCCCGATGGTGCCGAGACAACAATATTTCCTTCGATGGATCCGACGCCGCTAGTAACAACAGCACCAACAACAAGATGGTTGTTTCGGCTGACAACAGTTCCGCCCACGCCGAGACTAACAAAGCGGCCCTCGAGGCGGCGAGGTTGACGGCGTCGTTCCTCGTGGATGAGCTCGCTGCGGCATCGTCGACAGATGCTGCGCACCGGATCGTCCATGAGCTCCTGCTTCTGGCGAAGCACGGCTCCGACAACCGTGCTTTCGTGGCGGAGGCCGGCGCAATTCCGCTGCTCCTCCCGCTTATCAAATCGGCGGACGCCGGGATTCAGGTTAACGCCGTGACCGCGTTGCTCAACCTATCGACTTTGGAAGCCAACAAGCGGCGCATCATGCACACGGACGGCGCCGTCGACGGCATCGTCGACGTTCTAGCAGATGGCGTCTCGTGGCAGGCGAAGGAGGACGCCGCCGCCACCGTGCTAAGCCTCTCCACCATCCACTCCTACCGGCGGCGCCTCGCGCGACACCACCGCGTGGTCGAGAGCTTAGTGCAGATGGCGCGCGATGGCCCCACCAGCTCGAAGAAAGAATCCATGGCCGCTGTGCTGAGCCTCGCCGGAGACCGGGAAAACACGGCTCATCTGATCGAGGGCGGCGTAGTTGCTGTAGCCCTCGAAGTCGCCGCTGAACCGGAGGTCGCGGAGGAGGCGACCGCGGCGCTGGCGGCGATGGCGAGGAGGGGTGGAGTGGAGGCGGTAGCCGAGGCGAACGGTGCAGTGCCGCGTCTCGTCGGGGTTCTCCGCCGCGGCTCCGACTTGGCAAAGGAGAGCGCCGCCGCGGCGCTGGTGGCGGTGTGCCGGTGGTCAGGGGCGACCGTCGTGGCTGAACTGGCGGCAATGCCGGGGATCGAGTGGGTAATATGGGAATTGATGGGTGCTGGGACGGAGCGGGCAAGGCGAAAGGCCGCCTCTCTGGGTCGGATCTGCCGGCGGTGGGTGGCAACGGTGGAGGCCGAACGGATGTCAAGATACTCCGCCATCAACGTGGCGCCACCTACGACGGTCTCATAGACGATGGATGAAAGGTCAACACACCATCGCTGGCAGACAGCCATCAGATTAGATATTCCCAACACCAAATTGGACGGACGCGATTCTTTCTCTTGAGTTGTGCATAGACGAGTGGATTCTTTCCTTTTTCTTTTTCTTTTAATTTAAATTTTACTGCAAAATTGAATTCCTCGTAATTTCGGGAATTACAAATGAAATTGTGCTTCAGACTTTAGATGTCAATTTCGAACATGAGCTATGTAAGTTGTTCGGGCTGATGTGGACAGATTAACTTCGCAGACAGACGGCATTTATTGGCATTCAAATACGTCATTAATGTCACAAAAAGTGACTCGTTCTTCACCGTCAATTTCCCAACAAAATAAATAATAATAATAGATAAATAAATTATAATGTTCGAGCGATCTCTCATCTAGGTGAGATAAATCCTTATTCTTATATAGCAATCTAACATTTAATACTAAATCGGTTATGCCCATGCGAACATTCAAATATGACATTTTTAACGGATGCAATTTATTGATATGATAAATATATAACAATCCGTAATTTCGCTAAAATGTGTTTCGTGCCCATTGAGAGCTGTTTGGTTTCTCCTTACTTGCACGGCAACTTCACTTATCGTCTTCCATCTTTACTTTTATATAACTTGTAGGGAACCCTAAAACTTTCTTTTAATTTTATGTAAGAACAATTTTAAAAGACTGATAATTGTGAAAGGAAACGTTAAGAATCTAAGGCTACGTGGAAACAACTAGATCTATCTCCTTTAACAAGCTTTGTAGTGATTAAGCTTCTCATCAAACAGCACTCACTACCTAACTCCTCATTGCAAAAAATAAGTCTACTTCAATTATATATACGCTTTTTAAAAAACATAAAATGATAAATCTAGCTTGTGCATGATGAGACTTTCGATCAGATCAAACCTTAATTTTCTAAAATTCTAATCAACTAATAATCTTGTATTATTATGAGATCAGGTTGTTTCATTATATTAACATTACAAACGTATAGTTTTAGTTAGTTTGCTCATGCAGCACCGTACCAACTACATTTTCTTGAATCAAGCCTAGCTAACTGAACCTTCAAAACTGTAACAAAGCCTGGCACAATCAGGGAAAGTTAATGCTAGAAGATACAAGCCCTAAATTCCCATGGACCTAAAATTCTTATTGGATTAGATTTTGTCTTATTAGGTACAAGCCCTAAATCTAAACCCATTAACCTAAAATCCATTGAATCCCCCAAATTTGGACCCAAATTGAGACCCATTAACCCAATCCCTCAAATATGGTCACTCAACACCCTTCTTTAAGAGTTTCTAAATCACTGGATGCTTCTAAACTACTTAATCATTACAATAACACTACAGTCTCAATCTACTAGAGAGTAGATATCCTTATTAATTGTCTTTCTTTATCAGACAACTAAAAGAGGGGAAAAGAAAAAAAAGAAAAGACATCCCAACCTCTGCCAGGGACATATTGGCCTACAATATTGCTTGTTTGCCTTTCTAGCAACTAATTTTGGAATAAACGTTAGCTTTTGAAGTAGGAAAATGTATTGTCAAAGAAACATGACTTGCTGATTTCATGAGCCACAGTGACTACTACCCAATCCACAATACTTCTCGAGAAATGCAAGGATGATGCTTTCAATGGAGTGGAGTCATTAGTTGCTTAATTTCGTCTTAACATTAGACAATTAGGTGAAAGAGGGAAAATCTAGCTAGATGCCCCTTTCAACTTAAAAGAACAAATACATCTGGACCACCATATTATTCTAGGCAGACCCACGATCATATGAGTCATTTTCCTCTCTCACATGCCTGCTCTTGATAGTACTACCGTGGTCAGTAACCAGTGGCTACACTAGAAAATATCTCAGCCTCTGCGAGATAAGCATGACAAAGACACAGGGGAGCAGAAGCAAAATATCTAGCAAACCACCAATATAATTTCCTAGTAGGTCCAACCATGTAGCAAAGGAAAAGGACACCAGCGGTGAACCCAGAGCACCTTCAGTCTTTGTGATGCACGGAACAGAAAATTTCACTGATGGGCCGCATTATCTTCTGAAAGACTAATGATTCATTGTTAATGACATCAGTATCACAATAGATGCTGCTTTAAGAAGCTACAAGCCATCAATGTTTGATTGGAAGCAAGTAGAAACACTCCTGTAAAATATACGCTTTCTATTAAACTGTCACTTTTAACCACAGCGAATATCCTTTCATGTCAATCTTTTTTATTTCTTGGGCTGTACAGATTCTTCCCCTACCTCTTCTCATGTCGGTGACTCCACCCATCTCAATCTGGAATTAGCAACTACAAACTACCTAAACCCATGCATGTCTTCAGTGTTATTGAGGAAAGCGAGAGTCTTTACCTCGGTTTGTGAAGGCAACAACCTCGGCTGTTGAAAGGTTCCTGCTGAATTCATAGGTTTGTGAGAGTTTCCTTGATTATTTTATCATCTATTTTCCTTTTGTTGATGAGCAGATGCCAGTTCAAATATCTCCATCATCTTCAGATTCTTTGCTGGATGATTGCCACAAAAGAGTATTCTTAGAGAGATTGGCAGGAATCTAAAGCAAGAGAGAGGCAAAAGGCACCCAAGTCTTTCTTACACTTGCAGCATTTCGTCGAACACCTTGTGGACGAGCGCATGAGGGTACTAAGGGACAGGCACCTGGGAGCCTTCTCGGAGGCGCCGCCGGGGACTAACACGACAGGGCCGGCGTACGCCGCCGCCTCCGGTAGCAACGCCAACTTCGACACCAGCATGGTCATCATCCTGGCGGCGCTGCTGTGCGCGCTCATATTCGCGCTGGGGCTCAACTCGATCGTGCGGTGCGCGCTCCGGTGCGGGCGGCGGCTGGCGTTCGAGACCCCCGAGGAGGAGGCCACGCGGCTGGCGGCGACGGGGCTCAAGCGGCAGGCGCTCCGCCGGATCCCGGTGGCTGTGTACGGCGAGGGGGCAGACATCCCGCCGGCGACCGAGTGCCCCATAT
Organism: Hedychium gardnerianum; assembly: GCA_038050645.1. Taxonomy (NCBI): domain Eukaryota; kingdom Viridiplantae; phylum Streptophyta; class Magnoliopsida; order Zingiberales; family Zingiberaceae; genus Hedychium; species Hedychium gardnerianum. The sequence continues at coordinate 20,384 of JBBUKS010097946.1, forward strand.
GCCTCGGCGAGTTCGCGGACGGGGAGAAAGTCCGGGTGCTCCCCAAGTGCCACCACGGGTTCCACGTCCGGTGCATCGACAAGTGGCTCGCGTCGCACTCCTCGTGCCCCACGTGCCGGCGCTCGCTGCTGGAACAAGGCGCCGGGGAAGGAGCGGAGGCAATAGGTCAGGCTGTGTCGCGTAGCGGCGGAGGCGCCGGCGAGCTTGCGCTGGCCTAGTACAAGTAGTAATCCGGGGGCTTCTGCCTGGTGTCGAATGGCAGAAATCATGTATTCACCGGAGAATTCATAATGTTTTTCGAAGATTATATCATTGGAAATTTTATAGCGGAGAGAAAAAAACAGAGGAAGGAAAAAGGTAACGAAATGGAACTCTTTTTCTTCTCATTTCTTTTTCTTTTTTCCATGTATAAACATTCTTTCTCAATCTTAGTTTTTTTGTTTTTGTTTTTGTTTTTGGCAAAGCATGAACTACTCTACAAAGTAATCAATTTTGTGCTTTCATTTTGGGAAAAAGAAAGAACTATTGAAACACAGCTCAGTTAACTTTCGAACATAAGAAGAAATAGTGCACTGAATGGGCAATAGAGCACGAATTGAAGCCCATCAATTCAATCTCTTGCCGAAAGCTGTCACTTTTGAGCCAATGAATGTTTTGGGCAAGGCCATTGGCTTAGTGAATATCTATATGTGTATAATGTATAAATCATTTAAACCGTGAATATTAATTTCTTATTAAAATGGCTAAAAATCAAAGAGCCCCCGTAGTTTTCGGAATCATACGAGCGTGCCTTTGACGTATCACTCTCCCACTTATAAAATAACATAATTATCTTTAAATACATTATTCGATATTATTATTTTTTATCATACATAATAAATTCTAAATTAATCAGACATGTTATAACAGTTACAAAATCATAACTACTATAAATATAGTACCAAATATGATTTTATAGCTATTACAACATAAATATTATTGAACAAAATAAGTATAAGTATAAGTTGTAGTAGTTATGATTTTTACAATTGGTACAACATGAATGGTAATGAGCAGGTTAAATCTGTGTCGTAGCAACTACAAAATTATAACTGTTATTATATTTATAGTAATTACGATTTCGTAGTTACTACAATATAATATTAAGTGAACATGTTGAATCCGTATTATACAGTTACGAATCGTATCTGTTATACAAGTATAATGTGAATATTTTTGAATATGTTAAGTATGTATTATAGCAGTTATGAAATCGTAATTACTACAACACTTGTAGTAGTTATGAAATCGTAATTGCTACAATACGCCCAATCGATTTAGGATTTAATACATGTGATAGAAAATAATAATGTCAAACAATATAATTGAGGGCAACTGTGTCATTTTAAAGGGGAATGATGTATATATTTTATATAAAATGTTTATCATAATTTGACATACATTCTATCCAATTTCATGTGTGTATATCTCATATTTTCATCTATTAAGGAGAACTAGTCTTGTTTATATTCTTTGACAGGGCACGAAGAGGAGCGAAAATGGAGTTCAAAGACTAATTTCTAAGTGCATTCCAACTGTCATAGCCGTGGTCATCCTGGAGTGGTCGTGCCCCATTTTTAGACTTTCTAGCGTGTGCCACAGGCAGGCCGTGCCACTGCCTGAAAGCAACCACAACAACACCCAATATGGGTAGGCCATGCCAGAATTTTAGATTTTTCCAACGTGCACCATGGGTAGGCTGTGCCAGCCAGCACGACCGTGCCGCCGACCAAAACTAGCCACAACGCCTAACACGGGTAGGCCGTGCCGGCGGGCATGACCATGTCGGGCGCTTGGAAATCAAGTATAAAAGGGCTGATTTGGATCTCAAGCAAGTGGATCTTGATTGGGAGCCGTCGAAGGGCCCCAAGAAGACTTCATAGAGCGGATACGAGGATTTTTTTATGCCTTAACGCCTAGATTTTAGATCGGAGAGCATCCGAAGACAATTCTACACATCGAAACCAAGCTCTTCTTCCCTTGTTTGAATTTGTCTGGATTGTAACTTGTTTAAATCATGATCTCTCTGGTTGTAACTCAGAGTTTATGGAGTAGAGTCTTGATTCTAAGATTATGAATTAGCCATTTTTAATATGCAAATACTATTTTGTTGAATCTATTGAGTTTAAATATTTTTTATTTAATGACATGTATGTTTGTGGTCTGGATCTACTATGTGCACACGATCTTGATGCCAAAAGTATAAGATTCATGCCCATGAGATGCGGGAATGAACTGAAAGAAGAACTCAATCCTTCGACCCATCGAAACCCGAGATGTGGAGAATCGCTTACGAAAGTAGATCGGTATGTCATAAGGAGTAATAAGCTATCATAGATCTTAATAGATCGGTTTCAATTCGTCGCCATGCAGTAAGAGAAGACAACTCGGGGGTTGTGAGATCACATGACAAGGATCTCCTTAAGAAAGCAATCCCTCAGCTCTGTTACTCTGAAAGCAGACGACGAATTGAAATGAACGCTAGTGTAGTCCAAAAAATTCACATCGAACACCATAAAATAGTCTACATAAATAATCATTGAGGTTATGAAACCAAACATAGATTAGGTGTTTACAAACATGGTGGTGAAATCGAAATACTATAATCGCTTTCCCATCGAATTCTCTCATATCACTCTCCTTTCTCTTCTCTCATCTCACTCATTACTCTTTCTTCACCATATTCTCTAATTTTTCTCCTTAGATCTCTTGCTTTTGCGCAACTCAAACCTCATGATTAGTCTAGATAATTATATTTGTTTAATATACTGGTACTTAACCACCAATCCTTATGGATTCGATATTTTCTTACTTGACGACAATCGTGCACTTGCGGTTAACATTACATTAAGTTTTTGACGTCGTTGCCAAAGACTGATTTTGGTTAATATTAGTTGAATTGTAAATTGATTGGACTAGACTATTTTACTTCACAATTTTTGTTTGCATTTGTTTACATTTTACTTAGCATTATTTTTTTTCCAGGTGATCGGTTCAATTATGCGAAGTACCACAAGATTAGGGGATTTATTGCCATTTAACTCAAAGATTGATCGTACTTTTCATCAAAAACTAATTGAACAAAGAGTAATTGATCAAAATCAGATACCCCTGAACCTTGTCATAGCAAACAATAACAACTGACCGCTTGGAGACTATGCAACACCAAGTTTGAAAGGATTAAGATAGCATTGTCAGACCTACTATTGAAGCAAATAACTTTGAACTTAAGCTAGCCTTAATACGTATGGTCCAGCAATGCCAATTTAGTGGAGCACCCATGGAAGACCCTAATCTACATTTGAAATTTTTTCTAAAGATTTATGCAACCTTAAATGGGGTCTCTGTGAATGCTATAAGACTTATGCTATTCATGTTTTCATTAAGGGACAAAACTAAGATTTGACTATCATCACTTCTTACCAAGAGTATAGCAACTTGGGATTAATGTGAATTGAGATTTCTAATCAAGTACTTCCCTCCTAGCAAGACCGCTCATATGCAACATCTTATAACCAATTTCATGCAAAAGGATGATGAATCATTGTTTGAGTCATGGGATCGATATAAGAGTTTATTGTAACAGTGCCCACACTATGGGCTTGAAAGATAGTTAATTATTCATACATTTTATAATGAGATTTCTTGTGTCACTAAGGTTTCACTTGACTCAACTGCTAGGGGAGCTCTTATGAACAAAATATTAGAAGAAGCTGAAGAAATTATTGAGAGTATAACATTCAATCATCATCAATGGACTATTGAGAGAAGTGTCTTTATGCAAACTCCGGGGATGCATTCAGTAAATTCTGTGAATTTCATGGCTGCAAGATTGGATGCTATGAGTATGCGCTTAGATTCATTGAGTGTAAGCCCAGTAAATGTCGTCAATATGTCTTGTGATATTTGTGAAATTTTGAGACACTCTGGAGAAAATTGCTCAATTTTAATAATCATGCAAGGTGGTCATGTGAAACATGTGGATGCAATTAACAACTTCAACTCATAGCTGAACAACCCTTATTTTAGCACTTACAATTCAGGATGGCGAAACCACACAAAATTTTCTTATCGATTAAATCAAGCTTCATTTCAGAATCAAGGTGGTTATGATCAAAGTTTTGAATCTCAGCAACAACCATAAAAATTCAGTATGGAGAAGATGTTGGAGCAATTTATAGCAACTCAATTTGACGCAAATGAAAATTTTCGACAGCAACACTCTAACCATGAGATCACAATTAAAGAGTTGACGACTTCAGTTGATGCTCTTACAAGTCATACAAAGATGTTGGAGAACCAAGTAGCACAAGTGACAAGCTTAATTGTAAGAAATTCGAGGAAATTTTCGGGACAACCGGAGACAAACCCGGGAGAATATTGTAATGCCATAAATTTGAGGAGTGGAAAAATGTTGTAAGATTCAAAGGAAGACATGAATGATGTAAAAGATGATATTGTCAAGGGAGTTGATTCACCTAGAATGTCTACGGTGGTAGAGGATGAGCTGAGCAAATCAAATGAACCAAAAGAAGATATTTTGCTAAAACCTCCAGTGCAGACTTATCAACCACCAATTCTATTTCCACAACACCTAGCGAAGACAAAGCAAGATGAAGAATTTGGAAATTTTTTGGAGATGATAAAGAAAATTTGCGTAGAGGTGTCATTACTTGATACTTTGCACCAAATGCCGCAATTTGTAAAATTTATAAAAGAAGTCATCTCTCATAAGAGGAAAACAGAGAGTCATATGACCGTTGCACTTACTGAGGAGTATAGTCAATTATTCAAAATGAGCATCCTCCAAACCTGAAAGATCTAGGATTTTTTTTCATCCCGGCTATATTAGGGATAAAAAGATAAATAAAGTTTTCTGTGATCTTGGAGCTAGTGTGAGTTTGATATCGTACCCAATATGCAAGAAGCTAGGTCTGGGGACCTAAAACTCACAATAATGACCTTACAACTGACCAACCATTCTTGTCGGTATCATTTGGGAATTCTAAAGGATGTCTTGATAAAAATTGGTGACATTATTGTGCCAACTGATTTTCTCATTTTGGAGATGAAGGAAGATCCCCATATTCCTATTGTTAGGACTAGTAGAGCTAGAGGGGGATGAATAACTCTCTTCGATTCTTCTTTTGCAGCGGATATTTGAAGCTGAGCACACCCCAATGCTAACACCTTGATTTACTTGGTCTCCACATCCTTGAGGTGACTAATTTAAGGGTCACACTAGCAGTCACACATTCCACTATGAACTCTCCTTCTTGAAACAACACCAAAGGTGGAGAAACCTTTTACAACAAGCTTTCAAAACTCTCAAATGAAAGTAGCAACAATGGAGAAGAAGAAAGGAAAGATTATAAATTTTGGCTTTGTTCTCTTTCTCTTGATTGCTTGAAGATCTTGAGGATGAGAGCTTGGAACTGAGATAAGCAAAAGAATGACAATAGAACAATTATTTAGCTTCATGCCCTGATCCCCTTTTTTTAAACGTTTCAGAATCGAGGCATTTTTTTGCTTTTTGATCGTCACCAATCGATTGGGAAAACTCTCTAATTGATTATCGCTTGTCTGACTATCCGTTGAACGGTCATTGATTCTAGATCGACAGCTGAGATTATATCATTTTGAATCCCAATCGACTATTGTTAATTTCCAATCGATTTGGAAGCCTTTTATTTTCACGAAAAAACCTCCAATCGATTGGACTAATCGATTAACAGTGTCCCAATCGATTTGGGAACTTTCTGTTCTCGCAATAAAATCTCCCAATCGATTGCACCAATCGATTGATAGTGACCCAATCAATCAATGAATCGATTAGGGAACTTTCTGTTCTCACAAAGGATACTTCCCAATTGATCAACCAATCGATTACCATGGGCAATCGATCCACTGATCGATTCAAGAATTTTTTGTTCTCGCGAAGAAGACCTCTCAATCGATCAGCCGATTGATCGGTAGTTTCCCAATTGATCAGCTAATCGATCTCGGAGCTTTCCGTGTGCTCGAATTTGATTACCAATCGATTGACAATTCGTGTCAATCGATTGATACACCTCTTTTGCTAAAACCTGAAATCCAGGTTTTAGCTTACCAATTGATTGATGAACTCACCAATCGATTGGTGAACTCACCAATCGATTGGTGAACCCTAAAATAGGATTTTTGCCCCTAAACCCTTGAGCACACATTCCCCTTTGATATTTAAATCGATCCCAAATACCTTATGCCAGACGAACATCCTGTTCCCTAGACTTTGTGCCTAGAGATTCCTCATCTCCAGGTCTTCATGCCAAGAATCTAGTCCCCGACCTTTCCTTGGACTTTGCGCCTAAAGTTTCCTCATCTCCGGGTCTTCATGCCAAGAATCTGATCTCCGACCTTTCCTTAGACTTTGCACTTGGAGCTTCCTCATCTCTGGGTCTTCGTACCAAGAATCAGGTCCCCGACCTTCTTGGTCTTCCCTTGCCTTGCATCTGGTCTTCCGACTTGCATTGACTTTTTCTTGCCAAAGAATCAGA
>JBBUKS010098050.1:0-26954 GCA_038050645.1 Hedychium gardnerianum
TCTATCTATCTATCTATCTATCTATATATATATATATATATATACTTGTCTTTCATAGGCCTACAAAGTCTTTAGTTCCATTTTCTATTATGCTAACTATTCGGGTAAAAAATTATTTCAAAACAAATTATAACTAATGGTTGTAATTACAATATTTGTTGTAAAAAATGATACATTATAATCAAATTAAAGAATATTACTACTGCTAATAGCCATATAAACTGTTAGTTTCAGTAGCAATTGCAGTCGCCACAAAAACTATTTAATTTTTTGATACTTATGATTAACCTCAAATTATTAGAGTGACTACTATAGAACCACTATATTAGTTGAGGAACTGATCAAAGATAGAAAGAGGAGGAATGATGATGTATTTGTTTAACTATGTGGTTTATGAATTGACCAGCAAAATACAATAGATTAGTGATTCCACAACAAAGAAGAAGGATCAACAAGCTTTCATCCTCATCCATCAATGTTTGGATGATTCCATGTTCGAGAAAGTGGCCGATGCTACTATTTCAAAAGAAGCTTGACAGATATTGGCAAAGGCTCTCTAAGATGTTGACAAAATAAAGAATGCAAAACTTCAAAGTCACGCCTTAGTGATTTTGAAGTTTTACCTTCTTTACTTTGCCAACACCTTGGAGAGCCTTTGTTAATATCTCCTAAGCTTCTTTTGAATTAGTAACATCGACCACTTTATATAACAAAAGGTTGGCTCTTCTACCATGGGTTTTCCTCGCTCAATTGGAATCTCCATTTGTTGGGCCTCTTGAGATCATATGAATAGTTCCTCGGGGATCAACCTTACCTTTACCTTTTTTATCCTTATCCTTCTCCTAATTTGCCTCCCTGCGAGATCGGGATGAGTCTTGGGGTTCACTAGAGTGTGATCAAGTCTACCGGCCTAACTAGCTATCGTTATCAGTGCGGTGAGTGGGACTTCAATCTGTTTTTCATTGATCGGACACTCATCGTAACTCCCTTGCATACAACTAGCAATCTTGAGTAGAATGACTTTTCGACTGATGATAGGGGCAATAATGACCCATTATCCTGAGAAGCCCTCGGCCTGGCTCAGGTCTCTCTTGAAGATTCCAAGGATATTGTCTGTATAGTTGATGTCTTGATTAGGGTGGGGATTGCAGCCTGAGGCGTTTCGATTTGTCGGGTCGACCTTTGATTAGGCGCTTGCGGTGCTTTAGAAGATTGGGGTGGCATCTCGGACGGTGGAGGGTTGGGTGCTGACGGTGTTGGCTGTTAGGGTTGTGCGTGTAACACCGCCTGCACCGTGGCCACAACTAGCCTATTGAAATCATTCGTTGCCAGGGTGACGACATTGGGTCTTCTGGTATCATCCATTTCAATGTTTCAGTTCAGGTCTTAACCTAGTTTTCCCAAAGATGCCGTCAATTTGATCCTGCCTGAGACCGCCGAAGAACAAGCCATAGGTGAGCTAGCGTAGGGGTTGATCGAGTCATCAATCACCAAGGAATATGAGGAATCCTCGCGAAGAGCCGTCCGAGCCTGATATGAGAAAAATAAGAACAACAAGAGTTAGAATGATAGCCAGGGGGTGCCCCAGCTCAGCCACTCTGATGTTCAAGTAAGGTTTCCATGGAAGAGAGGTGAGAGATAAACAATAAAGTCTATATGAGTCTTGATCATATGGGTGTGCGCGTACCTATACCCGTGGGAGCAAACGACCTTTTATAGAGTTGTAACTGTGTCTTCACATTCTCCATGCGTTCCGAGATGAACGCTTACGTTGCTCACGTCCTATGACACAAATGACTACGTTGCTCACCTCTTTCGGGATGAACGACTGTGTTTCTTGCGTTCTTCGGGAATAAACGACTATATTTTCCACGTTCGTCGGGAGAGGGTGACCACGTCCTCCTCTGTAGTGAGCAACAGCTCAACGTTCCATCTGCCGGAAGTTGGATAGACTGAGTCTGATGAGATATGATCCTAGAGTCGGGAGCCGACTGGGCGCCGGTCGAGAGACCGAGCCGGAAGCGAGGATCTTGGAGTCGCGGGCCCTTTGAGGAGTCGATCATGGGACCAATCTAGAAGTGGTGATCCTGGAATTGGGGGCACTTTATACATCCTAAGCAAGAGTGTCATCCGAGCGATGAGATGAAATTGATGACCCTCTATTGACTTTGACCTCCACCTCAGTAGGACTACTGATCGCCTTTCGGACACGTGACAGTTTTAGATCGTCTCCCGTATCACAACCTCCCCCTTAAGTCTAGTCGAAGGAGACGGGAGTCCGACTAACTAGACAGTAGAGTTGTGTTAACTGAGGCTGCGGCTACCACTGTCACATCAACTGCATCAGACACGTGGCGAATCTCATGCGTGATTGACACTTAGCATTAAATGTGGTCACACCTATTAAATGCGGGCCATGCGCGATCCACCTCGATCTTCGAGTTGGGAGTGCGGAAGCAATACTTTACCGAGGTCGTGTCTATTTAATATGATGTGACTAGGCGCAGAAAATGAGGTGTCATCCGAATCATAATGATTGTTGGAATTTTATTGATCCATGAGCTTGATCTGACGGTTGTGAGTCCATTCCACCTTTTGGATCTCTGAGATCCAACAGTCTGAATCGGATGAGCGAAGGTATATTAGGTCGAAGAGATGCGTCATTGTTTTTATCGCTCAATCTTTGCTTCTGCCTTCGCCGCTTTCGTCATCTTCATCTCCAAGTAGTCCACGTCCGTCCAGCTTTTCAGTAAGTGATTGTTCTCTGTCCTTGCCCTCTTCTTTGATCAACTATTAATCCTCTAGCCTTAGGATTTAGCTTCTATTGCTTCATATTGAATCTTTTGATGGCTGCCGAGTCGTCTTCCGCTCCTTGGTATAGATCCATCGAGTCGGATTTCAATGGAGGTGATTTGGACCAAATTAAGATGTCTTATAAGGTGTTTGTCGACCACCGCATAATTATCTTGAATGGCAATGACCGTCCTGATCGCCCTCCACCTGATTTTGTGACCTTTTTCCAAGGACATCTACTAAACGAACTTCCCTTCCCCATTCGATCTTTCTTTTCTGAAGTGTGGCAGTATTTTCGTATCCTTCTATCCTAGCTTAGCCCAAACTCTTTCATAATCCCTTGTGGGGTGGTCGTCCCTTTTCGATTATACCAAATTCCCTTGATTTTCCGAGTCTTCCATTATTTTTTTTTATCTAAAGAAAATGAAAGATGGGGTATTTTGTTAGGATCGGTGGACTGGCTAGAGGGGGTAAATAGCCTGCAAATTAAGAATTCAAATTTGTTACTTTCTATTTTGCAAGGACACAATCGGGGAGACTTCAGATTTACTTGGTTTACAACCGGGGAGGTTGCTAATCCAAGGCGATAGAAAACTCACTAAAAAGAACTTCTTCTTCAAACAAGATCGGAGGTGGAGTAGCCCCTTGCAGCAGTTAAAAGCGCTTAAATGAAATTACAAAAAGAACAGTGAAAGTACAGAGTGTGTTACTCGAAATTAGAGGACAAAGCCTCTATTTATAGCAAATTGATCAAAATAATTGTTTTATTGACGTGACACTCTTGGGGGTGCCCTGGATGATTGGGGGCATCCCGGACGATTGGGGGCGTCTCCATCAGGCTAAGTCATAATCTGCAGCCAACGTTCGGCTAATCTGGTGGTATGGGGCCATCCCGGTTGACTGGGGGCATCTCGGATGGACTCCGCTGCTTATCCACTCTGCAACGACTCTCTTCAGTGCTTTCAAAGCGCCCTAGTTGATCCGTGGTGCCCCGGATGGTCTGGGGCACCCCGGATGAATAGTAAATTTCAGCATTTACTATTCTCAATCCTCCTTCGCTTGGGTGATGCTCTGGTCATCCGGAGTTGAGCTCACCGGAACTCAACTCTGTCTTTCTCCTCGAGTAGGCTTCCTCCCGGCTTCTTGTCCCTTGGATGCACCCTGCATGTCCTTCTCGCTCTACCGATGTACTCTTTCGCAGCTCCTAGTCCCTCAGATGCACCGAGCTCATCGACTCACTTCTCGTGCTATCATTCTCGCTCGCTGCGTCTTTCACTCGACTTTCTCGTATTCCTAAGTCTCTGCACACTTAGTTATAAGACATCAAACACACAGTACCTTACTTAACTTGGTTGATCAACATCAAAACTAACCCAAGATACTTATATATTTTTCTAGACACAAGATCAATTTTTTAAAGAAACTCCTCTCCTCTCATAAGGGGTGGAAACCTCATTTTCTTTTTGTGAAGCCTGCCACTCCCGTATCTTGGCCAACTCGGTGGCAACTTGAGCTACCCAAAGCTCCTCTTTTGAAAAACTACTAGCTGGAGTTGGCCTATTATAGTGCTTTCTAGAAACTACAAGATCTGAAATTTGATAGCGGCTTGCTGCTCGAGGAGGGACTACTATGCAAATTCGGGCTAAGCCCCATCTAGATTCCTCTTAAATTTTCCTTTGGTAAATTTTTTGCTTTCCCATAGGTTCTGATATCTAATTGAAAACTTGTCGACTCGTACAACTCAAACCATGCTGAAGGCCTCCGTAAACAAAGTGGTGAAGATGACCGATGCCGAACTGGAGGCGTGTGGCGCGGCGATCATCAATCTAACCAAGAATACTGCTATGCCTGGGGAGAGGACACCCGCTCCCTCGGTGGCTTTGACGGAGGTTGTTCCCCTACTGGCGATGACAGAATCTGTTAAATATGACAACTAAAAATAATAAAAATAATGGGTGTTAATTGAGGAATAAACCTATAGAATTTTCTGAGAACTTTTAGAATTTTTTTTGAAATTAATCGGAGCTAATATGACTAATTTAAGAGGATATAAATATTGAGTTTTTAGAAAGCTTGTTTGAAATATCAATTTAGTTGGGAGTTAATTGAATCAATTAAAACCTAAGTTGAATTAAATTACCTTAAAATTGTATTATATAAATCTAACTCTTATTCTCCTCTCCCTCAACTCATTTCCCCGATTTGCTCTCCTGCCACTTTCCCCGAATCCTCCCAATCGTCGTCTTCACCTCTTCTTGGCCGATCGCCGCCTTCACCTCTTCTTGGCCGATCGTCGTCGCCGGTCGCCGACGGTGCTGTCCATTGATCCATCAAGGCCTATACTTTCCCCGATCTCATCTCCTCTCCCGATCCATTCTATTGTCGTCCCCGAGCCCTCTTCAGCTTGAAGAAAAGTCGTCGGTCACTGCCATAATCAAGGTCGGGCTGAGAGTAGAGAGGAGAAGTCGATCTCCTCTCCTGATCCACTCAGCAACCATTTCTTTCCCTCGAGGCTGTGGCCGCCGCTCCATTGTCGCCGGAGTTGAGCCAGTCCGACCAATTACAAGCTACACCCCACGACTAGGCCGATCGGAGAGGAGCGGCCTTTCCTCTCTTTCCCCATTTACCATCGTCGCTGCCCTCGTTGCCGGCTACTACCACTATCTCCGCCATCGTACCTAGGTCAGATATGACCTCTCCGACCACCCGACGCCGCCTATCTAATTCAGCTCCAACCGAATCTAGATTGGATTGGGAGTTGTTCCAATGGTTCCTCCACCGCCGGCTGCCACCATCAGTAGGGGGTAAGAGTTGGTTAATAATATTTGAATTTGACATAGCATTTGGTTAATACTATTTTCATCCATGTCCAGGGTGATAGTTACGATTCCGGCCAGATTTTCGATCATTTCCGGTATAGTTAGAGCTAACCCGACCACCTTGTTATTTCGGCAACTTCATCACAATAGGTAAAAGGGTGAATTGGGTTTGGTGTATCCGGTTTAAGTTATTTGAAAATCAACATTTGATTTGTTTGTGGTTATGCTTTGGGATTAGGGTGATCTAATTAGGATTCCCTAATTGATTTAAGATTTTTCCTTATACTTGAATTTAGTGTCAATAGGGTTAATAGATAACCTTAAGTAAGGATTTAGTCCATATTATTATAGTTAGTGAGTTTTGTTGCTTGTATTAATTTGGTATTGATATGACTTTCATATTAATACCTATAGGACCTGGATTCGAGGCGGAGCATCGAGTTTTAGGATATTCGACATTTTACTTTTAAGACGGGTACTTCTAACATTGTCTTTGGTAGTTATTTATCTTAGTGCATGTTTGATACCATGATTAGAAATTATTTTACCTTGACTCTACTTACTTTATTACTTGAGTTTGATACTTGTCTGCTTGTCCTAGAAATGATCTATTTATGTCTATGCAGTCTCATTTATTTTCATATTCTGTAAGGTGCACACGTGTATGGTATGTATAATAGGAACATGTCTGTGTTTGTATAGGCATGTAGTTGTTAGACACACGTGTGGCGTGTACATATGTTTATATGTTAGTTCATAGTGTATTATGTCATGTAGTTACAAGCACGTGTGTGTGGCGTGTATATAGGATATTCATCCTGTGTATTGAGACTTGCGTATATATTTGGTATATGTGAACCCATGTAGGACTTGTACCTGCTTGTTTAACATTATTGTATGCACATGTGAATATGTGGGTGCTGTGTAATGTAGGTGATATGACATGGTAAAAGTTATAACTCACCTCTAATTGGTAGAATATACTCATGTGTGAGACGTGTACATTAATTGATCTATCCTGATTGGATGTGACCTTATACATTACATGGGTATGCATATATGAGGATGAGAATATTTATATTCTCCTCGTCTTGTTGTCGCATGCAGACTAGCCATCATTTCTCCCTTCGGGTGTGAGAGCATCATGGTCTTGATATTGTTGCCTATTGCTTGACTGTATGCATCCGATCTGTGAATGAGTTTAGATTTCCTCTTCTAGATAGGGATTGTATACCCTGGCTGCCCACGAGGCTACCGTGGTAGAGCATTTCTCATGCAGCCCGTAGCTAATAGCTACCTTCTGTCTACCTACACGGCCATACATGGTAGGACATTTTCCATGTAGACAAGGATCCTGACATTTCGGACTACCTACGTGGCTATATGTGGTAGAACGGTTCTCATGTAGTCTATAGCTGACGAACTAGGTGTCTTGATTATTTGTATATCTTGTGATGGAGCATTGCTCTATATATGATGATTTATTGTAGTGGAGCAATGCTCCCACATACGATGATTGTATTCTAACACATGCATTGGTACTTACATATGTGATGTTGTACCCCACGATATTCATTACCTGTGACTACTCATGATATTGTATGTAGTTGAGTAGGTGACTGTGTAGTAGATGCATGTATATGTATTTTTGATCGATGAGTATAATTGTCTTGTAAGACTATATACCTTTGAATTCCTATACACTTACTGTTCATACACTATATTCTTTTATCCACTGAGTAGGTTGTGTTAAGATATAAGTTTTGTGGACTCGTACTATATTGTATATACAATTATCACTAGGGAGTATCATCCGTATCTACGGGCATGTGTACTCCCGGGGCATGATAGAGTCGATCCCATTCGGGGAGTCGGGGATGCCTTTACAGAGAAATAAAAAGAGGCGTTGTTCGCCAAGGACTCCAATCGACCCGACCTCGTTAGTTGTAGTTCTAACGTTGACTTCTCCTACTGAGTCTGTGGTTGAGACTCGACAGGTCAAGCTAAGGTGGAGGAGGCTAAAGTCAGATCTGAGGCCTTGGAAGCCTCAAAGTTGGAGCTGCAAATGGCTTTGGGGGCCCAAAGAGGCCTACTAGAGAGCAAGGAGGAGGAACTCCATGAGTCAAGTTGGTGAGGGTGAGCGTTGGGAGACCAAGTAGAAGAATTTATCCTTCTCTCGATCTGCCTCCCTGCGTGATCAGGATGAGCCTCAGCATTCACTAGAGGGTGAGCGAGTCAGTCGATTTAACTGGATGTCATTATCAACGCGGCAAGTGGGATGTCGAGGAGAGCATCATGAAGGCTCGTGGGATCTTTTGCTCGACGAACTTCGATTGACTTTTCTTCGATCGATCACTCGCCGTAACTCCCTTACATACTGCTGGCAATCTCAAGTAGAATCACTTTCCAAATGATGATAGGTGCAATAATGACCCATCATCCTAGGAAGTCCTCGGGGTTGGAGCAGCTTCCACTATCTGCATAATCTTTTCTCTCCTGTGGTACACAGATTCCCGATTTCGTAAAGGCAGAGGGGGAGCTTGTGCGCTCTAACTTAGTATAGGTGGGAGTAGGAGCTAAAACTTCCTTTCTCCTTACAGACTAGGCTTATTCAACATGAACATATTTGAGTGCCCGGACCTGCAAGCTGTCGAAATCGACTGGGGCTTATTTACTAGAGATCTAAAGAAGTCTCCATCTATCAAGCCTTGTGAGAAGGTACTGATCAGCATATCTAAGGTAACCAAGGGAACATCTATGGCTACTCGGTTGAATCATTGTAGATGTTTCTTCAAGAGTTCTTTAGGCTTTTGCTTGAGAGTAAGCAGATCAAGCAGAGTTTTTTGATACCTCCAGCTGGTGGCAAAATACTACATGAACATAGTCTTGAATTCTTTGAAAGACCGAATAGAGGAAGCGAGGAGTCTATTGAACTACTTTTGAGCTGAGCCCGAGAGGGTTGTCAAGAAGACTTAGCATTTGATGTCATATGTATACTGATGCAACAGAGAAGCATTTTTAAATTTACATACATGGTCCTCGGAGTCGGATGCTCCATTGTATTCCCTAATCTGTAGCACTCGAAAATGGTGTGGTAGTTCATCTTGAAGGATCCTCCTTAAAAAGGGAGGGCATCGGGGGACCTTCATTCTATGAGATGCAAGAACTTTTCTCCGTAAAGGATTTTGATGTGGGGTCTCCCCCGAAGATTCCAAGGATAGCGCCCATTCAACTGATGTCACGATTGGGGTGGGGATTGCAACCTGGGGCATTCCGGTTGGTCGGGTCAAGCTTTGATGAGGCACTTGCCGTGCTTCAGTCGATCGGGGCGGTATCTCGGATGACAAAGGGTTGGGTGCTGACGGTGTTGGTTGTTGGGGCTGTGCTTGCAACACCGCTTGCACCGTCACTGCAACCAACCTGTTGAAATCATCCATGGATAGGGTGACGATGTTGGTCTTTTGGTGTCATCCATCTCAACATCTTAGTACAGGTCTTAACTCAGTATTCTCATAGATGACTCTAATTTAATTCTGCTTGAGACCACCGACGAACAATTCACCAGTGAGGGTTGACTGAGTCGTCACTCACCAAGGAATAGGAGGAATCCTTGCGAAGAGCTATTAGGGCCTGATAGGAGAAAACAAGGAGAACGAGAGTTAGAATGACGACCAAGGGTGCCCCAACTCTGCCACTCCGAAGCTCAACTAAGGTTTCTGCAGAAGGGATATGAGAGATCAACAGTAGAATCTATATGAGTCTTTTTTCTATGGGTGTGCGCATACCTACGCTTGCGGGAGCAAGAGACTTAAAAAAACTACGTCTTCACGTTCTCCATGCATTCTGAGATGAACGCTTACGATGCTCATATCCTATTGCATAAATGACTACGTTGCCCACCTCTTCCGAGATAAACAATTATGTTTCCTGCTTTCTTCAGGGATTAATGGCTACGTTTCCCATGTTCATTAGGAGACGGTGGCCACGTCCTCCTCTTCAGTGAGCAACGACTCAACGTCTCATCTGTTGGAAGTAAAAAACCTAGTCTAATGAGATGTGATCCTGGAGTCAGAAGCCAACTGGGCGTCGGTCGGAGGACTAAGCCGGAAGCGAAGATCTTGGAGTCGGAGGGCCCATTGGGGAGCTAGTCGAGGGACCAATCTGGAAGTGAGGATCCTGGACTCTGGGGCCCATTGGACAGCCGATCTAGGGACCAATCCGGAAGCGGTGATCATGGAATCGAGGACCCTTTAGACATCCTGAGCGAGGGTACCATCTAAGAGACGAGATGAAATGACTGACCCTCTGTTGACTTTGACCTCCACCTCAACAGGACTATTGATCGCCTTTCGGACACATGATAGCTTTCGATTGCCTCCCGTATCACTACTTAATTAAAAGGTTTATTTTCATATAACATTTATATAATAATCTTATTATTATTATTTAATAAGATTAAAATTTTCTTAATCATTATTTTTTTAATACTAGGTATTCAAATTTTACAATTCGATTAATTTTAGGGTAAATAGTCCGATCTTATATTTCATTCATCATGTAAATCTAAAAAGCTAATAGTCATCCCCATCAAACCCATCGGGGCTGGTTACCACCCCATCAAACCCATGGGGGCTAGTAGTCTTCACTATTGAAACATCTAAGGGCATTCATAATGGGGAATATTTGGAGAGGATATTTCTCTAAATATCTCCTCATTTTAAATATCCCCATTGGAAGGGAAGAGGATAGAGGTATTAGAATCACCGAACAAAAGGTTTTGTCCATTAATTTCTATTAAAAAATAAAAACAAAATGCAGCAATGTGGACGTTGGTGCGTGGGTGGTCTGTAGTAGGCCCACCACACTAGAATGCAAGTGACAACAATTACTTTATTTTTTTTTAATTTAATGAACTTTAGCAACGATTAATTTGAGATTGAGAACGTTGTCAACATTTAATTTTTAAACCATTGGATAATGCTCATTTCCCACCCTATATATAATCATTTTTTTCATCCATCTTTCGCCATAAAAAACTACTGCATACCAAAATTTTAGAGATAAATAGATAAAAATTTTGGTCATTATTTTAGGGATTTGTTCAACTCTCCAAATATCGATGAAAATTTAAGTGAAGAAAATTCTCGAGTTCGTCCGTCCTAATCTCCTCAATTCTCAATTTCCATTTCCCACCCAACACTCACATAATTTCCAACTTTTTTCATACCTACCGCTATATTATCATAATTTTCAAAGTTACCCAAATTCTTTGAGTGGCGACCCTTGAACTCTGTTTTATACATGTCCTCCGGAATATTAGCAAAGTAGCCAATATTTCATGTAAGCTTCATCTCATGAAATTAATCCGCTTCAATCATTGGGCATTCAATCAAATGAATCGAAAAGAACTAGTGTTAATGCAAGTGATAGTAATAAAGGTATAAAAAGGCCCCTAAGGCTGGCTTGGTTGGTAAGTGCATGGGATAATGACTGTAGTGGTTGGGGGGGTCGAAACTCTCCAGGGGATTTCTTCACCTCTGCCGACTCCCGTCCATGCACTTGCCACACTTGAGTTCATGCTGAACTCCTTCTCAATGACGTGGTATAATCGTGAGGGTCACTAACGTGGCGGTACTACGACAGTAATAAAGGTATAGAAACACTTTATGTGGTCCCTGATTCACAATTTTCTTCATTCTCATCTGAAATAGGACTTGATAATATTATTCTCGATCAAACAACTGAGACAGACAACGAATCAAATAGAGATCATAACAAGCGAACAGTGTGGAGTGTGGACATTAGCAGATGATAAGCTCTTTGCAGCAATCTATACAATCATGAGTAAAGATATAGTAGTTGGTAATGCCTAGAAGAGTAAGTCTTTTTTGAAAACAGGTGGTGACATACTACAATACCAATCGAAATAAGGGAGTTAAAAAGAGAACTACGAATAAAGCAAAATCACATTGGGCTTCGATAAAAAAGATTGTGAATAGATATAATAAAATCTACAATAAATGATTTAATGATTGACCAAGCGGATGGAACGACGAGGATTTGATGGTGCGAGCTCATGAAGAATACAAGAGTATTTTTAAATCTACTTTTCAATGTGAACATGTGTGGAGGATTGTGAAAAATAGTCTGATATACGCTCCTCAAGACAACGGGTTGCAAAGAAAGCAAGGACACCAGAATCATCAAGTGCACTATTGACTCTTCTAATCCTAACACAACTGTTGATGTAAATAATAGAGAAGTGAGACAGAAGATAGCAAAGAGGAAAGACAAATAAAAAATAGGCCTAATTGATGAATTGAGCAACAATCAATAGTACATTTGAAGGAATATAATAATAAAAAAGTAAATCAACTCATCCAAACACATCAACTCCTTGTAATAGACACATGAGGCATGATAAATAAATTATCATGCATTATGTGAACAATTAAAGAAAAGATTAAACATATAATGATTTTATTTATTTTATTAACTAATTATAATTTGTAATTTCTATGATTTATCATTTGTGTTTTATTAATTTAATGTGGTTTGTATTCTATATTTTAATTTTGAATTTGTGAAATATTTATATTCGTACTATTTTTTTTTAAAAAATGTGTATGTCTTATATTGTATGTTTATGTTTTAATAAAATATTAATATTAAAATAATTATATTAAATAATTATCAAAATATATAGATAAATATTAAGTAAAAAATAATTATGAATAAATGATAGATGAAATATATTAAATTGAAGAATAAAAAAATATAATTAATTTTATTTAAATGTAAAATTAGATGTAAATTAATAAAATGGTTGTGAGATTCATGAATATTTAGTTGATGAAATATTTGATGGATGAGATTTATAAATATTTGATAGATGAAATATTTAATTATGAAATTTAAAATATTTAAATAATAATATAAATAGGGGTATTATAAATATTTGAGAGAAATATTCTCTCCGATGGATGCTCTAATAAATGCCTGACCTGACTCACTTTAGCCACTTCCCTCGAAGCGGTACAGAAGGCGCTGCCTCGGTCGAGGCCAAAGAGACATGGCGAGCAACGCCCAAGCGGAGCAGGGACGTAGGCGGCGCTGGCCAACGGTGACGGAGTGCGCCGCACGAGGAAGTGAAACGCCCTGCACCCAAGGCCTTCCCACCCGCCACTGTGGCCTCTGCGGCGCCGTCGCATACTGCTCCACGACCCACCAAGTCAGTCAAAACCCTCCCTTCTGCCCTATTATCGTGTGTTGTTATTACAGCCCTTCATTTGTCAGGCTTACTCGGATAGATTTTCCCCCTTCGCTCGCGTATATAAGCTTCGTCGGCATTCTTTCTAATTCTTCTTTGTCTACGTACTTCCGTGTCCAATATCTTCGCTTTTGAAGATTTTGCCAGGTCTAAGTTTATTGTCTTTCTAATTATTGTCTGTCTACGTACTTCCGTGTTCATACTCCACTTATTAGCCAACCTAGAAGATGATTAATAGCCTGGCAATAAGATTTCTCCATTCTATTTGGAGTGAATACAAATATAAGATATTCTTCGAAGATGCCAGTCTACTTCTGAAATACACATGCGGTTAACAGAAATGGCTTCATTATGTCAGATTAATGCTCTATCATGCAAAGTCAGATAGACTGCCTTTCATCACTTATTTCTTCTCAGTTCTATACTTTACAATTTGTGTGTTTGTTACTTGTATTCTCTATATGCCAATATATCTGGTATATCTTTTGCCGTTTGTTCCTTTAAAATAACATGATGATTCCATCAACTGGAGGTGGGATCCATTAGGAGTTTATGTAGGCACTTTCTTATGAAAATAATTCCTTACTAAAGTAAAATCACGTCCACCTCTAGCATGTTCAAAAAGATAGGACCAGTATAAGAGATAGAGAAGAGATTTGGCAGGTCAATATCATATTTATTTATCCTGATCTTTCATGCCAACTTGGAATAGTGAATTGTTGATGGGTTGAAACACCTGTTTGAACATCTTGGATAATTCTGATTTCGTATATATTACTTCAAAGTCTCAGAAATCATTTGCAAATGAATTGTTTGCATGAATTATAGGATGTGAGGAGTTCTGTAATATGAATATAGTGCTCAAGCATGCATGTCGGAATATCTTTGATCGAGTATTTGTAACCTAGCAAATTGTTACCACCATTGAGATTGGTTAATGACGCCTCTCACAAGTTGTGTGTGATGCCTGTAGTACCAGTACAATCATTTAAGAAAAAATGTATTCATAAATCTTAATCACCTTGTCATTGTCCTGTGTTCTATTTGTGCTTCAAAGTTGAATATCTTTATGCTTCATGTGCCACTGTTTCTTTTAAGTTTCTTAAGTCTAGGTGAGTATAATAGAATACATGTCATCCTTGCACAATGCATTTTCAGATTTCACATTGGAGTGAGCACAGAAAAGAATGTGCAAGGCTTGAAGAGCAGATGAAGCGCATGGATGTACTGAGTGATTTCCCCTTCACATTCTTTATGCAAGATGGTAATCAGCTTATTCATGTTTATCTTTTTTGATTCCAATATCTTGTTGTAAACTATGGGATTTATGTTTGAATAGTATGAAAACTGATGGTCTTTGTTTTTCTTTTAGAAATTTCTCTCTCTCTGAGTTGCAAAATTGCAAAATTTCTAGTGGAAAGCATACACCATTATTCTAAATCTTCAACCCATTGCGCACATGCTCACCCAAGCAATAAAGAAAACACACTCCAAGATGGGAAAAGAAAAAGTTTATATTACATCAGGTTAGGATTTACAAGTCACCACTGCCTTGCCTGCAATATCCCCTCCTTTGTCAAACCCTTGTTGATGATGCACTTATAAAGGAAAGAAAAGAACCTGATGGTTATGCTATCTCCAATGTTAGAGAAATATATTTTTGGCCATGTTTCCTACAAAGAAAGGAAATAGCAAGTAAAAAAAGAGGGGAGGAAAGAAAACTAAAAAAATGTAGGGAAGAGGGAGGGAAAATCAAATTTCTATACATGAAGGTGAAAGTGACTTTTCCAACTGTATTGGGTGGAAATAATATAGAGGAAAAGATGAAAATTTTCCTAGTCTTTTTCTTCCCTCTTTTTTTTTTGCCAAAAGAAACAAAGGGAAAGTGCCACTGGAGAAATCTTTCTGTCACCTTATTTGCTTAGGGAATTGATTGTAGGAACAAGTGGGAATTTCATCAGAAGAAAGAGCAAGGGTGAGAGAGAGGATGATTAAGGTGCTATATTATATTTGAAAAAAAAATGGCATTCATGTGTTATTGTATATTTACCAAGTCCTCAATGACATTAGATTATATTGGATACTAAGACTCGCATAGTTCATGTGAAAGTTTGTATGTAGATTATATTCAACTTTAAACGTTAAGAATATTTAATAATATAATAGAATGTATAGTGTGGTAGTCCTGCATTTGGTTTAAGGCTTTTATGCATCATTTTGTTTTAATTTTTCTAGATATTAATCTTTTTTTAAGCAGGTTAATTGATACTTAGATTAAGGCATCAGTTGTACAATGTTATAGATTTTCCTGAAATTTATTCAACAATATTTTATCCATCTTATTATCTTTTTTTTTTGTTTGTTACAATTCATTATTGAAAATCTTTTTTTGATGTATGTAAAAGCAAGAGAGTAGATGCTCCATGCTGAGCTCAAAGGGCCTTCACCAGATAGGGCTATGGAAACCTGAATGCAGCTGTGGGTCTACCATTTCAATGGATGAGTTGTGGCCTTTTTACTTATTTTTTTTCTTCAAGAGTGCCTTCTCTGTACCTTGAACATCATATTCTTGCTGCTACTTGTTCTGCTATTTGACAAACATGTCATTCTGACTAGAGAAAGATCATCTCCTTTTAATCTATCAGTCATTATGTCGATAGTTTGTGCAATTTTATTATGCATATGATGAAGTATCTTCATTTATTTCTTAGTCATGGAATCTGTTGTGATGCAGGTTATATGATGACTGGGCTTTGCCAAATTCTCTATGCCCATGTCTTGGTATCTATCATGCCATATTTCAATAACACTTCTTTGAATATTTTGATAAGCAATTTCGCATAACTATTGCCAGAGCCTAGAAGTCAATTATCATCTTGCTTGAGCTGCTGGGATGACTATTACCAGTGGAGACATCTGCCACTTCATTCACCAGTTGCATTATTGCTTCATTGGGTAGTCTAAAACATTTGATTTTTGAAAATTGTGTTACTTCCATTCTCCTTGTCTTGTGTACTTGAGCATCTAGAAAAACTTAGTTTCTTTTTGATGCCTTCTACACTTCATATGTCACCAATCTATTACTTTGAGCTCAACTACTCCCATACATCTGAAGTTCACACCTTTATGCAGATTCTGCACCTTGTCATAATGTTCTTGATCCTTTTGATTTGTAAACACATCACCTAGAATGCATAGGTTACATTTTCTTGTTAATAATACCCAGCAAACTAATATAAAACATTGAAATAGCTATTCTTAGAAAGCTCCAGACATTAGTTTACCTGGGGCCTAGTTTGTCTCCGAATATGAGAGTGAATGTGAAAAGGAGAGTGGTCCCTTTTCTTGTTGATTCTCTAAAAGAGCATCAGTGTTCACGATCTCTCCCTTCACATTTTCTATTACTTTGTTTCCTTGACCTCTCTTCTCCTCTACATACCGTCAATAACTAGTTAAGATGTGAATTTTGAGAAAACTTTTTGTTCTGAGTTTACTGCTTCTTGCAAAGTGTTGAGCTATGCTATTTATCGCTGGTGGAGACATGAAAAGAAAAAAGGTCTTTATCTCAGTTTGCTAGTTCCTTACCTCCAGGACCCTCATTGTTTCCTTTTACCTCAATGTATCATGTGATGTATATGTGCTTATTTAGATGGAAGTCCACTTGAGAGAGTTTAGTTCTTGGGATCTCTCTTCATTCTCATTTCACTTCGTCCTTTTTCTTTATCCTCTCTAGTTGTTGATATGCTGATTTGCGGTCAAAAGACATTATTAACTATGTGTTGATTTGAGGTCTAACGGATGAGTGATTTCATGCTCCGTCAATAACTTAAGTTTTGTTTCAGCTACCTGCGTGCTACTCTTATGATTCTGCTTCATCATGTTCATGTAACAAGGTGGAGATTCAGTATCTAAGCTCCAACTTATTGGGGAGTGGTAATAGTGTTAGAGTTAATAAGATTATTAGGTGAAGTTGATTGAGTCCCATATTGGTACTTCTATGTTTAGTTTAGGATTTTATCATGAGCCTATATGCCCATGTAATATCTTTAATCAAGTAATACAATAATTTTCTTTTCCCCAAACTTAAGTACTTAACCACATGATTGTTAGCAGTTAATCTGAACTGTGTACTCCTTATTGTGAGTGTGACTTCAATAGAAGCTTTATTTCATAGGCTTTTATATCTTGGAACCACTCGGAGACAAAACCAAATAAATGTGGAAGTTCTTAAAAGTGATCTTTGATGTATCACCCATCAATAAAATGCCTCCACAAAGCAATATTCTTGTTCTATTTCTGTTTGTTATCCTTTCCATTATCACTGTTAGCATGCTACAGCTTTACTTGTTTTTGCATAGTCTTGGTTTTGGAGAAAAATCACAGTTATTTGCAAGGTGTTGTACTTATTTCACTTTGCACTGCAGCCGCTGACTGTGTACCACTGCTTTCAAGTCTTGTCTGCCCATAGCTCAATTTCAAAAGTTAAAGCTGAATTAAACATACACTATTTAGGTAAAAAAAATTCTTTTTCTACATGTTGATATTTATGTGCTTACATTATATAATTGATTTTAGATTGTCAAGTCCATGTCATATACAATTGACA
The DNA here is from genome assembly GCA_038050645.1 of Hedychium gardnerianum. Classification (NCBI taxonomy): domain Eukaryota; kingdom Viridiplantae; phylum Streptophyta; class Magnoliopsida; order Zingiberales; family Zingiberaceae; genus Hedychium; species Hedychium gardnerianum. Next base: position 17,489 of record JBBUKS010098050.1, read on the forward strand.
AACCTGCTTATGTACAATCTGACTGATGGACTGTTTCTTGGTTTTTGATGTAAACAATTACAAACACAATCACTTGAGTTTAGCATAGTTAGGGCAAAAGTGAGAGGATTTTGTTATTCAAAAGAGAGAGAGTACCTAGAAATTGTGATGGGTAGAGTACATCACATAATGACTAAATTAACCTACATATAAAATCAACTACTCTAAACTCCCTCACAATCTGGAAATTTGATATCAACCATGCATAATCTTGCACATAAAATATATATAAACTATGATGGTTTTGGCATACTATCCTCACAAAATAAAGTAAACTAGATTCAATGAACAGTTTAACAAGCATTATTAGCAGCATTAGATTGTACAAAACTATGTATAGAGTGATCTTCAAGTTGGTTGCTCTGTTGGAACTTGCTGCACTCCTTTAATTTGCATGTTTCATTTTTAATCTATATCATACTATTTGCTTTGGTCATGGTGGGTAATAAATGATATTTGTATTCTCTGTGCTAGTACACAGAATTCACTTTTAAGTTGTTATATGAAGGACCTGAAAAAGAACTTTTGCAACTCGGAGTGTTCAGAGAGTTGTTGGCACTTTTTCCTGGAGTTCAAATATATCTGAATCTTGTTGGTCCGGCAGTTCCACAATTCAGGTTGGTTTTCTTCTACATTCTTTATTTTGTGATTAGAATTTAGCAGTCATCATGTTTGCAGCATGCTTTAATGTTATGTCTGCCATGCAACAATTTACTATTTTTTACTTATTCATTTTGCTGAAATTATTATATAATAAATGCAAATTGTCTTTTCTAGGGCATGCTACCATTTCAATTTGTTGGGCTATTGGTTTCATTTTCTTTTATTTTATGATTTGAATGTTGCAGTCATCATGTTTGCAGCATGCTTTAATTTTCTGCCTGCCGCATAACAATTAATTATTTTTTATTTGGTCTTTGTGCTGAAATGGTTATATAATCAATACAAACTGTCTTTTGAAGAGCATGGTACCATTTCAGTTCGTTGGGCTTCTTAAAATCTGAGTTTGTTTCTTTTTTCCTTGAATAACAATTTTAGTAGAACGAGGAAGCATATAGAAGGTTGAACCTTGTTGTTTTCTGTTATACCATTCCCTTGGTAAATCAGACATTCCATGTTCCCCTCGTACAGGCTACCATGTTTTATTGATACCTCATCCATTTTATTGTGTAAATTCTCTGTATTTTTTGTGCTGTCAAATTGATCCAGACATTGACTATTGGACACTTATGTTCATAGTTTTCCTTTTTGATGGTCTTGTCCAATTATTAATTCACAGGGATGGGGAGACAGTAAGCCTTTGCAAGTACTTTCCATGTGCAGAAGAGAGTTGTATCTGTAAATCACTATACCCAGACTCTGTGGCAGAGGGATCAAATCACAGAAATGCTACACTAAGAATAAGGCTTCACAAAGGTTTCTACCATGACAGATATAGGACCATTTTAAAGGTTAGTTTTAATTGAGTCTTAGAACTCTAAAGTTTTTAAGTAGATATTACATGCTGCTGAATAATCAGGATAATGTGGATTCTTAAGAATTTCTTTGAATTGATTGTATATTCAGTGCAGGCACTTCTAGAATATTATGTTTAATTTGAGGTAAGAACCTTGTCCCATGTTTAATTTCACCCACCGCTTCTTTGGTTCCACTGAATACTAATGCCCTGAACTGGTAGTATAAGTGTTAGCAAATGAAAGAAAGTGAAGGAGAAAAAATAAGTTCGTCTGTATCATGAAAGGAGAAAAACCATGGTTTACTCATGGGAAAATATGCACAGCATGAGTGTGCTTACACTGTTGAGCCAGGAAGGAAATGTGATTGAGATTTGTGATTGGTGTAGATAACATTTCAATATAAAAAGCAAAGTGATGCTGGTGAAATTTAGGAATCAATTCAGAAATGTTATTTTAACTTTTAAAAGTTTAATAATTCTATGTGTTTTTAATTTCTTGTTAAACATTTTGTTAGATGGCGTAAAATGATCCATATAGCCGACCCCACATAGTGGGATAAGGCTCGGTTGTTGTTGTTGTTGTTGTTAAAAATTTTGTTATAGTTTTAAGAGATAACCTAGGCCTTTTAAACTTTAGGTATAATTTTAGATATAAAATAGTTTTTTATAGATGATTTGGTCTTATTTTGAGTATAAAATTCAATCATCTTTAGATTAATAATATTTTTTCTCCTCGCTAAAGAATTTTAGGTTTAGGCACCCACTGCCACATGCACATCTTGAGGAGGAATACGTGGTTTTGTTGCATTCTCTTTAAGCAAATATTGCAGTAGACCTTAAGATCATGTTTACATTTATCAACTTCTTCATTTGATATTGACTGTTCACAGGACTCGTATCCTCACCTTATTATTGCTCCAAATGCCGGTGTTGCCGCTTATTCTAGTTGGTTGCCTACTGTTGTAAGTTATTTCTATCCTAGGACTATTTCCTTTTGGCTATGATCATCTTCAAGACTGTTTTACTGTATGGAATTTTATGCATATGATGCATGCTCCATGTTAGAGATATGACGTTGATAACTTAGAAACACTCTGGTGGTCCTTCTTGGAAACTTCAGTGAACCTTGTGGAATCAAACTTCCCACAAGGTGTAACCTCAGGACAGAAGTAACCAGCCTCAGAATATTGGATGACAGGGTTGATCCATCATATCAATACAGTTACTAGTAGAGTTAAAGATATAATGTTGCTAATGTGATTCAATCTTCTATTGTAATCTAATATCATCATTATTTACTCACTTATGGGCTTGAAAATTGAGACCACCATGAGTCCTCGAGAAGTAAAAAATATTTATAGTGGTCTTTTTACCCTATAGTTCTACCATCACTTTTGTTTGATCACTGGTCCATCCAAGGGCATGGATGCCTGACTTTTATTAATCCCCAAGAAATTCAAAATACTTGTAGGAGTCATTGGCACTTTACCTTCTCCTTGATTAAAAGTTTGAAATGCAATGTTTCATCATCTTAGTTAATCGGTGATAACCCTCTAGCTTGTGCTTGTTGCATTGGTGAATATGTTAATTAATCATAACTGAAATCTGAACATCACTATAGCATCTTCTTTGTAAGGTACGAGTATTGGAAGTAAATAGATTATATGATATACGGAATCGGGGTAGTGATTTGATGCAATTTTGTACATTTTGAAATGCATTAGTTAAGCGTCTACAAATGAATGAACAATTCTTATGCATTTCTTCACATTTGGCAATGGGTCATGTAGCTTTTCTTCCTGAACTATAAGTCTGATAATTTTTTGATATTTAGGATACAAATGATTTCAAATCAGCATGAAAATGATTTTATTGATAAAGCATGTATTTGTACCACTTCGTTTGGCTGATGTTTCTCATCCCTACAACTCCTGGTACAATTTTTGAAATACTCGGACAACCTATTTCATGTCTAAATCATAAGACCAGGATTAGTAGAGATAGACATCAAATCATCCTGAACAAGTGGATGTTTATGATTCTTAATTTCTGCTTTCTCCAACAAATAATTTGATAATCCCATTAGTGACGAAGTGAGGCAGTAAAGCCCAACAATGTAAGGACTGTATTGTTTTGTGTGCTGTTGATGTAATAATCCAACGCAGTCAGGAAATTACAGGCAAATTCTCGAACTTGGTGGGAATCTTGGTTGGTGTTGCAATTATGATATATACTAGTTTTCCTTCCTGTACACTGTTAGTTTCCATATAACAAAAGTCGAAACTATTAGTTTCCATATAACAAAAGTCAAAACTCACTATTCTTTTGAACTATGTTTTGATTTTTCCCCTCTTTGAAACAGCTTCAGAGTTGATGCTTAATCATGTGGCCTATTGACTGATCCTCATGGTTTCAGGAGCTGATTAAGGAAATGGATATTCCAGCAATATTTACAGATTTCTGCGAGGAAGCTGCAAATCTAGCTGCTAGTTGCATTAGCTCTGTCACAGGCCAGCCACTGAGAGTGCCGGTATATTGTTATTCGCCTTCTTACACCCTTGAATTTATGGTTTATAGCCTAGACAAGGCTTCAATAATTTTGTTGTTGTTGTTGTTTTTTTGCAGATCCAAATAAATCCGTTTAGGCAACCGATGGTGGTGGAAGATAATGTTTTATATCTCCCTTGCTATTCAAACTGCTTCCTCTTTGGGATGTGATGCATTCAAGCTTTTTATATCTCCCTAAAAGTAATGACTGAGGTCAACAGTATGAGTTAGTTCAAGGTGAAAAAGAACAATAATATTTGGATGGACATACAAGTTTGGATCAATGTGAAAAAGATGCCTTCATCCAATTGCAAGGTTCAAGGTAATGAACTCCAGTTTTATGTAAGTTCTTGTGGATTTGAATTCTAGTGACAAAAGGTGACTCGCTCACCCCAAACATCCCTCACCGCTAGTCTCATAGGGAGATGAAGCGAGTAAATCATGGTGATCGAATGACTTCTTTAGGTGGGAGAGATTTTATTCTCCAAGTGATTGTTTCTTCGGGGATTGGATCTCTGTTCTCTTGTGACAATCTATCACTCAATACTAATTTGGTTATGTTCGTGGGGGCTTGAATTCTAGATCTTTAAATAGGGCTGATTAGTGATTGGCTCGGTAAGATATGGGATGTACCAGGTTAATGAATAATCAAACGAGAACTTTATTGTGTAAGTTTGTTTGATGTCTTAGTAAGGAGCCTTTCAAATTTAGTAGACTAATACCAAAAGTATTAATTGAAGGATTATTTTGATCGTTCTGAGATAATTTAGAATTATCAAACTAAAAAATGACTGATCTCTATTCTCGGAGTTTATTAGAAAAGGAAACAAGCTGAAAGTGAGGTGCACATCCCCTGAGGCTCTTCACCGATAAATAATCTCATCTTTTGACATCACTATTGATAAGTGGGATTGACTTTTTAATCATAATGTTTTTTGGTTAATATAGTGCCATTGACCTTTTAGGTACACCTTTCTTTTGGTTAATATAGTGCCGTTGACTCTTGAGGATACCTTTCTTTTGGTTGGTTAACGTATTGCATACTTCTCTCATTCGCAACCCTAATCTTCCATTGTCTCATTATGAAGTTAAATAAATGTTAAAAAGGAAATATTAGAAATACCCTCGTTTATCTCAGGAAGGAAAGTAAATTTGAAACTTTAGATTTTTGACATTTTCTAAGGCCTTTATTAATTGTGCTAATAGGCACCCTCGAACACTTGCATTAGTTGAATGAACAATTTTACAAATAATAGTAATTATACAAATAGCACTCTGACATCAAACATGTCCAAATTACAGTGTCAAAATATGTCCATCATAATCTTCTGTTTCTCTATATCAAATTATCCTCTGCTATTTCATCAAACATGTTGGACGTCTCTCGTAAGATCGACACGTCTCGGAGATGTTATGATTGCAAATTTGCTGAATCAACCATAGATCTGACAAGTGGATGAACTGCTCAAAAGACAATCCAACATATCAATGACATATCAAGTTGGTTGCGACGATGACACTGCTCTCTTCTTTAAGATGAATATATAGATATTTTTTTATTAATAGTTTTTTTTGTCTCCACGGGATGAGCGGTTGATTGGTGCATGAGGTGTTATCACAATGAGGTCTAGGAATCAAATCCTGGCTAGTAGCCAGGTTCCTGCCCCCCTTATGCACTAGTCACTGTTCGGGCTGACTAGTCTAGCCCCCATGATTTACCTCCTCCGTGTTGGTCCTGGGACGGACTGGCGGGGGTGCTGGGGGCGAACGTTTCGTCTTTTGCCACGATAGAAGACATGGCTTAATGATAACCAAATAGCTTCTCTAGAAGACATAGACCTTATTGTCTAGGTATAAGGGAAAAGCTTACAATCATTACTCTTCAGCGCAATCCATGTGTATGATCCTTGCTATTTCTCTAATTATTACTTTAGATGTTCATTGACCTTTTTTATTTATACAATTATAGTTATACATTCATCTCTTAAATGATCAAATCTCTTAAACCTTCCGACTTTTTGGATTTCATGCATTTTTAAAACTTTAACGTGCAATGCTTCCTTTAGATTGTTGAATAATCACGCCGCGAGAGGTTTCCCGTGCCAAGTAGTCTCGAGGCCATGCGTTGGTGGTACTCCCGTCGATCCAGATGGAACAGCTCCGAAATTAGGCGCGAGCGGAGTGGGTGACCATGGTTGCCCTTACAATACTCTCTGTACTGTTGCGGCAACCAGTTTGTTGAAGTCCTCCGTCGCCATGACGATGACATTGGATGGGCCGGTATCACTCATATTTATCGTCCTAGTTCATATCTTAACTCAATATTGTCATAGACAATGCCAATTTGATCCTGCCTAAGAACACCGACGAATGACTCACAGTGATTCGGTGTGATTGTTGACTTTGTCATCGATCGTCGAGCAACAGGAAGAGCCTTAGGAGAAGCCCTCGTACGTCCACCTGAGAGAAACTAAGAGAGAACAATTAGAATGACAATCAGGGAGTTCTTCAACATAATCACTTCAACGCTCAAGTCAGTTGAGGTGGAATGGAAAAGATGAATAGTATCTAGCGTTTTCAGATGCGTATGTGCGTGTATCTGTGTCTGCGAGGGAAGGCAACCTTTTATAGAGTTTGTTGACTCCTCCATGTTCTCCATGTGTCTCGCTATCTCCGCCCATGTTACTTCATTTACTCTTATTTACTAGGAGTAAATGGTTGTGTTTCCCGCATTTTCCGTGGAGTAACGCCCACATTCTCTGCATTCATTTTTGGAGCAATGACTATTAGTTTTCAAGAGATGCGGAGGAAATTATGCTCATGTTGTGGGTAACCGGGAGTTGCTGGTAGCCGGGGGCTGTAATTAGCTAGAAGTCTCAGGAGACGGGGGGTTATTGGTAGCCAGGAGTCTCAGGAGACGAGAGTCTCAGGAGACGAAAAGTTATTGGTAACCGAGAGTCTCAAGAGATGGGAGTTCCTGGAGACGGAGGCTGTTAGTATTCGGGAGTCTCAGGAGACGGGGGCTATTGGTAGCCGGAATCTCAAGAGACGGGAGTCTCAGGAGACGGGAGTCTCAGGAGACAGGAGTCTCAGGAGACGAGAGATTGTTGGTAGTCGGTCGGAGTCTCAGAAGACGGGAGGTTGTTGGTATCCGGGGGTCTCAGGAGCCGGAGGCTGTTGTTCTCTTTTGACTATCACCTCTGCTTTTATATTGACTTTCTCACCACCACGTGGCACCCCCAATTACCTCTTGCATCAGTGATTAAATGCATTGGTTTCACCACTAATTTTATGAGAGCAGGCTTAGTTCAATCACATAATTGTAGGCTGAGTTTACTTGAAGCAAAGAGAGTAGGGAGAGGGGGGAGTTTGGTATCAACATTAAACATGCAACCTCCAAAATGTTTAACCAGTACTATTCATGAAAATTTATTATGTTTGGATCGGATGGACCGGCTAAAGAGAGTGAATAACCCTGCAAATATAAAATCTATTACTTTTGCTTCTTATTAAGCAAGGACACACACTAATTAATTAAATAAATAAAATGCATAAAGAAATAAGGAACAACGATATTTACTTGATTACAATCTAGGTGGTTGTTAATCCAAGGTAAGTAAAAGCACTAAGAAATTCCTTCTTCGACAAGGGTCGGAAGCGATGAAGCCCCTTACAGCAGTTGAACGTACAAACAGAAAAAGAATAAGATCTGGAAGTTAAGAACAAGTGTGCTCTTGAAATTAGAGGACAGAGCTTCTATTTATAGCAAACTGGTCGAAATGACAGTTTTGCTGATGTGGTACTTTTGGAGGTGCCCCGAATTTTGGGGGTGCCTCCATCAGGTTGACTCGTGATCCGCAGCCAACGTTCGGCTGATCTGGCGGATTGGGGGCGCCTCGGACCATCTGAGGCACCTCAAAGCGGTTGATGTGGCCTCCACTGCTTATTTGTTCCGCAACGACCTTCTTGCTCCGAGGTTCCTTAAATGGCTAGCGGGCGATGCACCTCCAATGCATCCGAGGCGCCTCCAGCGGCTGGCGTCTGAGGCGCCTCGAGCGTCTTGAATGGTCAATTTCAACATTAACCATTCTTCCTTCCGATCACTTGGGTGATGCTCCGGTCGTCTGGAGTTGAGATCACTCGAACCAAACTTTGACCTTCTTCTCGAGCAAACTTCCTTCAGGATTTTCGTCCGTCAAACCACATCCTTCTCGCTTACTAGTGTATTCTTCCGCAGCTCCTCGTCCCTCGGCTCCCTTCACATGTCATCCTTCTGTCTCGCTGCATCTTTCGCTCGACTTCTTATGTTCGTAAATCCCTGCACACTTAGACACAATGATCAAGACAACACAGAGTCTTACTTAACTCGGTTGATCAACATCAAATTAACCCGGGATACTTACATTCTCTCCCTTTTTGATATGTATCAACCCGAGTTAAGTTAGAAAAATTAAACAAAAAATTACAACAAAAAATAAATTTATAAGCACAACATAAATTTTGCAATATTAATCATCCCCCTAAACTTAACACTCATCAAGTCTCCCCTTTGATAACATAAAAAATATTGGGGGAAAATAAAAATTGTAGTTAAAAAGTTTGAGAAAATTTATAGGGGATGTACACAAGTAATGATTTTTACCATAATTATTTTTTAAAAAATATCATTTTTAAAAATTATCCATCAGATTTTTCATAAAAATATGAAAATTATTTTAACTTTTGAAAAATATTGAAATTTTTTGTCAATGTCAAACATAATCAATATGATAAAAAAAAAATCACGAGAAAATTATTTTTCTTATCATGACAAAATATTTTTCTTTACAAAAATAGATATTTTATAATAAAAATACTTTAAAATAAAATTTGATAATTAAAAACCTTGAAAAAAAATTTAATTATTCAAAATGTAATGGTTATTGTAAAAAAATCATGTTGTTCAAAAATCAATTTCGAAAAAAATTTAATTTTAAAATTTTGATTTTTGTTATAAAATTCATAAAATATTATGTATTAGTCAAAAAAAAAATCTGTGAACAAATAATATTTTTGTTTATCACAAAAAATTTTAAACTGAAAGGAAATCAAAAAGAAGGTTTATGAAAAAATAACTTTGCCAATAATGTTGATAAATCAAATAATTAATTTCTAATATGCAAATAAAAACAATTTTAATATCGAAATTTTCATGGAATATCAAAATTTAAAAAATTTTAATTTAGCTTCTATGGTTTGTAACATTCTAATTTAATCCAAAATATCTGACATATCTCGCATGAGTATCCAAAAATAAATTTAAATTTCTAGAAAAAAAAATCTAACTTTTGTACTTGAGTTTCCACTCATTCTTTTAATTTAGCATTTTCATTTTTAACTTTATCAAAATCTTCCTTTAAGCATGCATTTTCTATTTTATTTTCT